>OMNN01097695.1:11709-37204 GCA_900302755.1 Chromis chromis
GGGGGCGGTGGCTGGAAAGGGACAGGGAAGCAGATGGCATCCTATTTGTCCCTCTTATGTGAGGCCTGTCATTCCAACAGATTAATGCAAGGGTCGGGTAAAGAAAAGAAATGACAGAGACAATCAAGGAAGGGTCTGGGGAAGACAATAGAGCCACGTGCCACTGGGCAGATTTGTCGTTTGGGACACAATAGGTGATCATTTTTCAATAGACAAGGCCAACTGTTGCAGGCAACATGTGCTGCTGTCCCATGTTTCAAACGATCTTATGCGTTGTTTACTTATGATTCAGCCAATGGGTAGGGCCAGACTGTGGTCACCTGACACAGGGTTGATTTTTTTATTAGGAGATTTGGTGTGTGTGTGTGTGTATGGGGGGGTGTACTCCTGCACTGTCCACAGACCCACAAAGTAACTGAATTGTACGTGTTGTCATAGCGACCCCAATTACGAAACCCGTGCACAGTAAGTGTGTGTGCAGAGAAGACTGGAGAGGATTCAAGAGGATTCCTCTCTTTCTTTCTTTCTTTCTCTTCGAGGCTCGCCTCATAAAAGACATAATAACTGAAAGTTGATTTGTGCTGGCAGTGCACTGGTTAAACAGAAATCCGGCGTTTAATTCAGTTGTTTAGCTGAAATTGTATTTTAAAAATATTCTTTGTTTAAAAATCTGTTTTATAAATTGAATTAGCTATTTTATCTTTATTTTATTCACAACAGAGGAAAAGAAACAAAGATCAGTGGGCCACTCCAGTAAAAAAAAAACAACAACACACATGTCAACAGATGATTTACTCTAAATGAAAAGCTTATTTAACTCCCTCATTGTTGATTAAAACTGTCACTGCTAAATAACACTTGTAGCTAATCTTCTTATGGTAAATCCTGGATGGCTAATACATACACAGCTTCACTGGGCAGCTTTCATCTCCGTTTCCCCACATTCAACCTCATTACAGTGCTTTTGACTTTGAGGGACAAAATGTTCTGTTGAGTGTTTAGATTTAAATTCCACTTGTGATCTATCTGTGCCGACAGCCGTGTTAACCCCCCCATCCCTTCCTTTCCTGCAGGCTTCTGACCACGGACCCCTCCCAGCTGAGGGAGGAGGACCTCCCTGGGGACCTGCAGTCTCTGTCATGGCTCACCTCTGTGGATGTGCCCCGGCTACAGCAGATGGCTGATAGCAGAGGCCACAGCAACGGGCCCTCCCAGGGCAGCTTGCTGGAGCAACAGACAGGTGAGGTGGCAGGGAGGGGACAGAGGAAAATTCAAAAACTGCAGCAACTCTCTGATTGGATAAACCCGGACTGAGGAGTTCATCTGGATTTTTAGATACAAACAGATTTAGAAGACTGTCCTGAAAGATAAAGGCCAAATGGGAATTGTTCTGCACTAAATACACAGACAGTTACTCTCAGAGATTAATCCATGTTAATAGTTTCGGTTTGAGATGTTAAAAGTCCAGCTTTGTGCTTAAAACATTAGGAGCTTATGTTTTCAAAGATAATAAAATGTACCCTAACAGGACTAATCCATAGGCCTAATAGTGAACTGTTTAACTTTTTCACTATGCAGAAGTCTGTCTATCATTCTGTATTAAAAGAAATGCCAATATTGAGCTTTATATATGTGGTAGATTTTGAAACTATGAGCACCTCATTCTGCTTTCAAAGAACCACAGCAAATTACTTAAAGCCAGAAAAAAATTACACCACAAATACTTGGATAATAGAAAGCACTCAACGTGAGAAAACTGAATGTCTGAATGTTTTACTGTCCGTCTTCACAGCTCAGCTGAGCAGCATGACGATGTCGGCGAGCCAGGGCTCCATGCTCCACCTCCAGAGTAACATGCAGCACAGCCCTCTGGGAATCAGTATCATCAACACCCACAGTGGAAGTGTAAGTTTTAACAGCACTGCAAGAAGAAGCATCTTTTATATTTTATGATGTCAAGTTTAACGTAGGACATCCCTGCATTTGTTTCACAGATGTCTCCATTCTCCATGAATGGGCTGCCCTCTCCAGGATACCAGTGCCCTACCTCAGTCTACCAGCCGACACCCCAGCAGGTGTATTCTCTAACCCAAACTGGACAACAGGTAATTTACTTTAGGCCAATGAAGATTATATCAATGGAGAGATGGTAAAAGAAAAGGTCCTCATTATTCTGTCCTCTCTCTCTTAGTGTTCAACTGGTGGGCTTTATAGCAATGTCTCTTTCAACAACCAAAGTCTTTTCACACAACCTCGTCTGGCTCCTCAAGACCAGGAGCTGCAGCCCAAGTCTTTTCCCAAGCCAATCTACTCCTACAGGTCAGCACACAAAGATTGTCTAAAACAAAATATGCACCTCAATTTTCTCATTTTCGTGTTTCACCTAATCTGCTTATTTTTTCCTCAGCTGTTTGATTGCCATGGCACTGAAGAACAGCAAAACTGGCAGCCTCCCAGTCAGTGAGATCTATAGCTTTATGAAGGAACACTTTCCTTATTTTAAGGTATGATACTCTCTTAATATTACAGGAAGACTAAAGACTAAGTGCATGTAGATAACGAAAGTGACTGATTATATATATACCTCTCTGCCTGCAGACCGCACCTGATGGATGGAAGAATTCAGTCAGACACAACCTCTCCTTAAACAAGTGCTTTGAGAAGGTGGAGAACAAGACAAGCAGCTCGTCCCGTAAGGGCTGTCTGTGGGCACTGAACCCTGCCAAAATTGACAAGATGGAGGAAGAGATGCAAAAGTGGAAGCGCAAGGACCTCCCAGCCATTCGCCGCAGCATGGCTAACCCTGGTCAGAAATGTATTTTTGTAAATGTAAAAGGTCAACCAGGAAGCAAGTCATCAAAAACTGACAGTGACATATTTGTGCTCAGTCTGACAATCTGTCTTCCTTCTTACAGATGAGTTGGACAAACTGATCACAGACCGCCCAGAGAACTGCAGACGAAAGGCTTTAGAGCCAGGAATGACCCGGCTGCCCAGCTGTCCGACTGGCCTCTCGCTGCCGGTCCCGGCCCAGATGCAGCCTCAGCCAATAGTCACTCTGTCCCTGCCATGTTTACCGATGCACCAGCACCACCAGCTCCAGGCCCAGCTCCAGGCACAGGCCCGACTGGGCCCCATGTCCCCTGCCCCGGCCCAGACGCCTCCCCTCCACACAGTCCCTGACCTCTGTCACAGTCCGCTCACCCAGCAGCCCAGCAAGCCTCCTGACGACTTCTACAGCGTGCACGGTGACACACACACAGAGGTGGACGCACTGGACCCAAGCATCATGGACTTTGCCCTTCAAGGTAAACCAAATTTTAAAATGACAGGCATGTTTTTTTGTTTGTTTACAAGATAACTGCAGTGTTGTTGCATCAGCACACTAACGCCTCCATCCATCTGCTCAGGTAATCTGTGGGAAGAAATGAAGGACGACAGCTTTAACCTGGATGCTTTGGGTACCTTCAGTAACTCACCCCTGCGACTATCAGACTGTGACTTGGGGACAGCGAACCTCCCTCCTGCCTCCAGCGGAGTGAACCTGCCACTGTCAGATGTGCAGGTGACGGGGCTCTACACCTCCTACACTTCCCAGGATCCCCTGTCCTCCCAGTACATGGGCGCCCCGACCAACAGCAAGCCCATTGCTCTGCTTTAAAGCAGCCAAACTCTTTCTAACAGAGTCAACATGATGTATTCAACTGTCTGTGGATATCTGTGGATGCCAACTGAAGATGTCTGGTTTCTTTTGTGCTACTGGAGAACGACTTGGAGAAAAGTGTTTGAAAATCATTTCACATACAACAAAACTGCTCATTAAGAACTGAAACTGCTGGTAAATAAAGACACGGATGTAAGAAACACTTTGTAAGACTTCAAGTATCTAGCTTTGCCAAGCAAAGACTCAAAGCCTGTATGAGTACAAAGACTCTATGTGGAGAATTACGTGTAAGTTAGCACCCGCCAGTTTTTCTACTGTTCACTCTGCGTTTTAAAGCCTTTCCATAATGTAGCTCCCATCTCTTGTCTGTTGTATTGTGCTAGACATTATTGCTGTGATGTTTTATTTATATTTATAAAAGGCAGCTGGAGAAAGTGATGACTCTATCAATCTTTTGCTGTATATATTTGAATGTTTCAAAAATGCTATCGCCACAGAAAAGCTTTCTTTTGACTGTGTTTACCCACTTCATTCCAAAATGCAAAAGTGTGCCAACACGTCCAGTAATCCAGATTTTACACATTATTCCTCTACACACGGCGGTTAATATGCCTCAAATGTATATTATGTTCATTACCTTGATCATAATAAAAATCACTTGGGTAAATAAAAGAAGCTTCTTTATATTTAAACATATCAATGACATTTATTAACAAGCAGCTCTTGTTAGAATACAAGACACAGGAAAGAGTTTATATACATTCAAATGTAAAGTTATGGCTGATGTTTCTGGTATTTCAGTCAGTGGTAAGGCAAATCAACACATCCCTGGAGAGACCATCTTCACTCTTTATGGAACCTGAGTTGTTTTATGTCATTAAGATGCAGATAAAAGCGAAAGAAATGCTCACAAGTATCCCACACAGTGCCACACTATCTTCTATCATTCATGACTTTGTCCTCAGCACACAAAATAACAACAAAGATAAACAAAGTGACAATGAAACAGGTGGACAGGAGTTAAACGTGAAACAACAAATACTGCTCAGTAGAAAATTGGCTTATCAATGTGCATTTCTGGATTACAATACTAATCAAAATTCCAGAAAGAACTGATTGATTTCAAGATTTTCTGGCTTTAGAGTTTTGATCAAATAACTGATCAGCTGTTTGAGCTTATTTCTACATTCAAAGATGAACACACATTCTTTGTGTAATATCTTAAACCAAACGTGATACTTAGCACCTAAATATCAAGTCTCCAATGTAATGAAGCCTGAATAACTTGTGAAATACATGGAAAGGCCACTCAGCAGGGTACACTGGACGACAGACAGTACTGTCCTTGTGCGTGTATTTTTACAAATACTCAAACTATAACCCTGAAATTCAAGACTGTGTGCCTTTAGCTTGTCCACCTTTTAATACTATAGCGCTTCAGTACCGATAAAGATTAACAGTACTATGAACTAGAATATAGTTTTTTATTATTTTAAATATAATAACCTGATAAAGTCTCACAGCTTAACTGGTGCTGGTGTTGTCGATAGTTGTGAGCAGATGCGACAGCTTGGCCCTCTGGGCCGGAGTGATGTTCTGGCTCATGTGGATGATGCAGTCCATGGCCACGTCAGGGTTGGCCTGCACCAGACTAGACACATGGGAAAAATTAGAACAAGTTTAGCATTTAAACATGTTGACCTAAAATATTTTCAGAGGTGAAAATGTGGAGACTGGTCTAAATTTACAATTAAGGTAACGTCTTCAGCTATCAACTCTTTGCAGGTCGTTCTGCAGTGGTTGAAGAAAATATGATTCTCAGTGGCTTATCTTGTGGTGTTGAGAAATCACGATTCTATCACTATTAAATTACTGTGCAAAACCAATAATGCATTTCACTGAGACTTATATATATATACACACACACACTATGGAATTTTTGATTTATTGGCTCAGTGAAACTGCAATCCTACAGGAAGTTTTATCTAAATATGACAAATCTGATGAAGCAACTAAGTTACCCAATTCTATATACAGTGTAGGCCATTGATGCTCACATTCACTGCTTTCCTGAGATGTAGGAAACTAAATATGCTATCAATGGCCCACAAAATGTGCACGTGTCTGCTTACCTGCGAATGTGTTTTAGAGTGTTTTCTCTTTTCAAGTATTTGATGTTCTCTCGAATGGCTGATCGCGTACCATCCTCCTGGGATAAATGCTTCTCAAGCCACTCGACTACTGCTTGGTTATTATCCCAGAGGTAAGCCTGGGAGAGCAGATAGATACTTTAAATCTCTGATCAGTTCGTTTTTTAAACACTGAAATTCTCAAAAAAGTGTCTAGCTCATGATTTGTGTTGAACAACTAAAAAATGTCACTAGATATTGAAAAGACAAGCAACTAATAGGTCGTAGACGTTCATTCTTCCAGTAACACAGTAACAGAGAAGGATTTAAAAAAGTAACTTCACAAGTTTCATGGTACTGAAATGATCAATACCAGACAAACAACCATTATGCTCTAGTGCACATAACATTAAAAAACATTTGGTTTTAGCTGTGCTTTATAGACATTTATTCATAATGTGTACACTGGATGTTGAACATTACTAGAAGCAGTATCTCTTGCTGTTGTCACATACCTTGACTGTTCCCTCTGTTTCAACAAACCAACGTCGCAGCATGGACTGCATGTGTCCATCACTAAGATCCTTGTTGGCCTGTAGTATCTCACACTTCACCACCTGCTCCAACAGGAGGCGACGCAGACGCCAGTAGAAGAAGGTTCGCACATTCTTCCAGTCCAAAATGTCCTGTTAAAAATGTCAGAGAGCACAGTTAAAGAATTTATAACAGCTTAACAGCTCTAAACACCACTTTATTTTTGGCATCTAATGTTACACACACATTGCCAGTCATAACACCAGATTGTTAATGAAGCACACACTCACAGTGATAACACCCTTCTCCTGCATCCTGCCTGGAGTGTCATGGAGGTCTACAAACTGCACTGCCACCTGGTGGTAGATGGGCGACAGGAATTCCTCTCTTGCTTTGAGCTTTGCCTCCAGCTCTCTGCACTGTTTGTCAGACAGCTCTGGGGAGGCTGATTGAAACAGAAGAACTTAAAGTCACTCAAAGGTTACAAAGATGCCAGCAAGGCTTCGATAATAAAGACAAACACAAAAATTCAAGTGGTTCTGTGATTTGAGACAGAGAGAGCCTTTACCCAGCTGCTCAACCAGACTAGCATAGACTGAATCTAGTCTTCTCATGGTCTTCAGCAGGTCCTTCCTCCTGAATTTGATCTCGACTGTACCTTCGGGCTCCAGCACACCACCTCTGGACACAAAATAGAATACAAGGAGACATACATGACAAACTTGTAATCACACATACTGGTTGCTTAGGTTAGAAAAAAAACATCACTGCATCAAGTACCTGCTCTCCCTGTCAGCATAGAGCTCCATACACAGGGGGTTGATGGTGGGGTCTATCACCACCCAGGACCCCCCTCTCAACTCAGCATGTGGTGGGATGTACACCAGCACTGGCTGCCGGAAACCATGCAGGGCATCGACAATGTAGGCCCCAAACTTTAATATCTGATCGTACATATCTGGGACACAAATGAGCAAAAAAAGTTGTTATTTTATGAAATACAAAAGTCTTAGACAGGTCGGATTGTAAGCATTTTGGCAGTTACACTTTTTTTTTTGTTCATTTGTTCTTCGCAGTTTGAAATAAAATAATGGTTATTGCAAGTCTCAGCTTTAATTTGAGTAGAGCACAAGTCTTGTGGATAAGATGGAGAATGAAATCTCCCTTATAGCAAGTCAGAAATGATCATCTCCAGGATACACGTTTCCTTGCCAACATTTAAGAGAAGACTTCTGGACCATAAACATAAAAATTTCTAGTTAGAATGAAAAAGAGAAAAACCAGGCTGAGGGTCACAAAAACATCTATAAAGCAACCGACAGAGTTGTGAGAACAAAGTTCAAATCAACCTCCAAAAGTCGGCCTTTATCAAAATGATTAAAAGAGTGAAATGTGGAGTAAAAAAAAGGACAATCAAGGAGCCAATCAGCTGATCTTAATTTGAGTGAACTTATTCCACTTACTGAAGACCAGACTGAAAGCAGAGAGACCCCACAACAAGCAAGAGCTGAAGGTTTGGCAGAGCATCACCAGAAATGATACAAAACATCTGCCGAAGATGAATGTAATAATTTCGTCTGACTTCATGTGTATGTCCAATTACTTTTAAAACCCCTAAAACCTTGGACACTGTGTTGAAAGGGACATATCACCCACACATTTTCTTCTATATTAATGTAAATCTACTCAAATTAAAACTGAAACTTGACATATTAATGTTGCATTGCTTATTTTAGTTTGAATCAAATGTGCTGAAGCACAAAGAACAAGAAATGTGCTTTGTCCAAATACTTACAGTCTGAACTGCCTGTTGTGCAGTGTCTTTAAAAAGTTTAGTATTCATCCTTTACCCTTCATTCCCCCAGAGAAGCCCCGCCAGTTGGCAAACACCATGAGAGGCAGGCGTTCACGGTTGAAGTCACAAATCGCCTGAGCTGTTTTAAAAGCTGAATCTGGAAACCACACCTGGCCCGCCTGCTGCAGAACCTGACATGAATGCACAAAAACAAGGGCAGAGGTGAAATGCTCTTCTAATTATAACCACAGCTTATTACATGACATAAACACGTGGGGATATTTACTCACTTTAGATTCTGAATCCAGGTTTGCTGGATCTGCCGGGACAGTGAGTTCAACTGTGCGTGTTTCAACAGCGATGACACCGAGGGGGATTCCTCCCAACCTGTATTCATGCAACAGTATATATTGATCGATTTAAGCATTAATAAGCATTTAACATAGATATTAAGTATTTTGTAAGTGTTCAGACTGAGTGTAAACAGATTTACCGTCCTCTTCCCACTACCACTGTCTGAGCCCAAGACTCCATGATCTCCATGAAGGAGCCTTGGTCAAAGAATCCACTCTGCCAGGTGCCTCTCACCGCTAATGACACAAATTAAAAGGACATTATTTGGTGTCCTACTGAAATAGAGAAGTTTCAGAGTGTAGATCATACAACTCACTGGGGTGAGGTCTGCCAGCAAGCATCCAGCGAGGGTCATATGGTGCTTTAGTAGGAGTAAACTCTATCTCTCTGTCCACTGGATCCGCAGTTGCCATTACAGGCACAGGAGAGTGTTTGTTCTGTGAGAGCAGGAGATACAATCTAGTTAATGACTTGAAGGATTGGTTCAGTTACTGTATGTTTGGATTTCCACATCATATGAAGTTCACACATCATGCAGAACCTTTGGCATGTATGAGAGCCACCGGAGGATGGTGTAGACACCCTCGAAGTCATCTGGCACAGTGGTGTGTGTGACTCCATTATTGTGCATGATCTGGACTCCTCCCAGCTGGTTGTTGGACGTATAAACCTCTCTGCCCAGAACCTGGACAGAAGCAGGGACTTAAATGAATTTCTGATATTAACTAGGGGTACAGTTTAATTTTCCTGCCACCTTTCACTTGAAGTACTCCAGTATTAATGCTACAATATGAAGCTATTTAAAATAAAGAAGTCCGGGCCGCCGTATAGCTCGCTGAGTTAAGGCGTTACCATGTGGGCGCAGGTCACCAGCAGCTGTCATGAGTTCGAGTCCGGCTCAAGACCCTTTGCTGCATGTCACTCTCCTCTATATCCCCTTTCACCCTGTCTCTCTCTACCAATAAAATGGGAAAAACTCCCCCAAAAAATACTTTGAAATAAATAAAGAAGTCTCTCTCAAGCTAGAAATTTTGAAATGACCTCTAATCTGGTTGAAGTAACTAGCACTGAATAAGCCTTAAACAGGTGTTTAGAAAAAACAAGAAGACAACAAACATATCAAATTAGAAATTTAAAAACCAATGCTTTTTTTTTTAACCTTAAATACTACACATCAACCCACTGTTGGCTATACACAGTGGCTATGTTAGGGCATTTAACCCTCTGAACCCCAAAGCCCACTGGTGGGTTGTTATCTTTATAAAAACCATCAAACTTACAACATTTATCAGAGCCAGAAACTGTAAACACAGGAAGAATTGTCAGATTTTTTAACTTTCCCATGGTCTTTGAACAAATCATGTGTGACTGGGTTTTGTCGGGAAAATCAATATCTAAGCTTAAAATCATCATATTTCGTCTCATTTAAATTTTCATAGAAAACAAATCACGTGCAGTATCCAGATTCTGTAAAAAACTAAAAATCCTGCGATTCTTGGTGCAGCTGTGAAGCCATTAGTGACTGAGTAGCTACAGTAAAGAGCAGAGTAAATAGGAGAAGAGTATGCAAAATGAAGTATAGAAAGTAGTAAAATATCTCTACTCAGGAGAGGCAGCAAATTTTTCCCTAGCATTAGTAACACCTTTGGGCCCGTTTAAACATATTGATTTAAGGTTTTTTCAATTTTTCTGTATATATTTTTTAAATTTATGGCATTATAACTGTGTTATACTACACAGATGTTGTCTCTAATTCTAGCCATGGTTGTGCTGTTTCCATAGAGGTGCAGGACTTTCTGCTGCAGTAAAAAATTAGGCCACAGTAAGCAAAAATGTGACAGGAACAAAAAACAGCCAGAAACTGCTTTGGGTTCAGGGGGTTAAATTCCACAAGAGGAGAACCAGGTGATCGAATGTATTTTTATTATTTTATTTTTTTTATTAAAATTTATTTAGATGAATAAAGCTGAAAAACCTTGTTAAGAGCTCCTGCTCCAGTCAGGATGATGTGAGAGTTCTCCACTTGGATCACTCGCTGTCCCAAACGGACCAGGTAGGCTCCGATTCCAATCGCACGACACGTCACCTGCAAGAGCATGAAGTGACTTCAGTAAAAATCCCAGAGAGTTTGCTGCTTACTGCTGAGGAAAGCCAGATCCACATTCTTACCATACTGATTGTAATTATCTCTTCATAGGCCTGAGAAGATTCTCCTGCAATGGTGCCAGAACCTCGCAGGTTCTCGACCCCAAGACCTTCATCCTTCCCAATGATGTCAGTGATGATGTACCTGAAAAAGGTGAGCACATCGACAAGACCGACAAACAACAAATCTTTGTTAGTCAGTTCAACTTAACTCAGTTATATTTCAATTATATGTCCCTTCTGAACACACAACAAGCTGATAGAATTTGGTTCTCATGTCGTTTGTAACAGCACGGATCCAAGAAAAAACATGTACGAACTACAGAACAGATACACATTTTAAATACTTTACACATATCACAACGGTTACACCTAGATTTGCGAGATTATCCCAGAGACAGCCTAGGGGTTTCATTTTTTTAATTAGGTGACTTTGCTACTTTGTAAGAATAAACATTGTACCTGGATTCTCCACCTTCTTCTACATGGTGACAGTGAACAGAATTGGTGGAGCTGATACGGGTGTAGTCCTGTGGTGTCAGGTAAAGGTATTTGAAACCCTACAAGAAGAAATGGAAATAATCCCTTATAAAATGACACCCACACACATTTTTCCTGCAGTCATCTACTTTCACAAAATGCACATATGAAGAGAAACTTGTCTCAGCGGTCACCTTGTAGGGATCAGCAGGGTCAATCCAGGCCACCTGGAACATGTGTTTGACCTCTTCAGCGAGGCCAATTCGTGCTCCACTGTTGGCTGCGATGTAAATGCGAGGGATTCCCTCAGCTCGAGCCAACTCAGAAGCCCTGAGATACAACTCGTCCTCCTGAGGACCGAACGAGCCGATCATGTGAGTGATGTCATTACAGATGACAATAATGTCTCTGCCCTCTGGGTACTCTGGAGTCTTCATCCTCATCCTGAAAGCAACCATTCCCACCTAGGGAAGAATGATTATAGATAGTATCCATATAATTGAACTGAAAAGGCACACAAAGTTGATGTAAATGTTCTTTAAACAATCCTACGTCATTGTCTCCAGGCAGCCGGTTCATCTGCACCAGTCGTCCTTGTGAATCCAGAACGAGCTCATTGCACATCAGCACATCTTTAGGGTATTTGTCTCCTGGACCCCACAGTTTCAATAAGGCCTACAAAAAGATTTTTAGTGAGGTCCCACAAGATACTAACATTAGGATGGAAATAAGTCAGTGAGTTAGCAGTACCTGTCTGAACATCTCAGGGAAGTCATAGACGTATGTGGTGCCCAGAGTTTGAGCCTGGAAGCGTTTGGCCTGCAGCAGATCTTTGGTCCCATAGGGACTGTTGATTAGCATGCCATGCAAAGGACCCTGCTTGTCTCCATATGACTGGAACATGATCTGCAAAGGCAAAGATGACAAGGAAACTTTAGTGATTTACATGATCATGAAAAAGCAGCTAAATAAAATGCCTTGAATTTAACACGTTTTACAAAATGCTCTGTTCACTGTCCTCACCTGTCCAGAACTTGGGTCGGTGACTTCTTTATACAAGCTGATGTCCAAATAATAGCCAGATTCGTTAGTGAGAAACAGGCGGATAGGAACTGCATTTCCAGTTGTTGTCAGACGAATGTTGATCTTCAGTTCAGCCTGCAGGACACGCAGCTTCCAAAGACGACTGCCATAGCGCATCACCATAGAGCGGACAGACTCCTCTATCTAAGGATCAAAACAGGGATTCACCATGATTCTAATAAATATACAGTCTGACGTCTGTACAGGTCTGTATATATACTTCAGTGAAATCAACCTGACTTGAAGTCTGAGGACTGCATAAAACTCAGAGTATTAATAATTTGTAGTGAAGAATAACTGTAGAAGACATTGCTGCACACTGACTTTAGAGGGATCCATGATGACAGTGGGTACAAAGTTGAGGAAGATGTGATTGCAGTCTGTGCGGACACTGGTGTTACTGAAGGCCACCTCCAGCTCATCCATGGCTTCCAACAGAAGACGTTCGCCTTCATTTTGCAGGTATTCAAAGGAAGCTTCCTGGTTATATATAAAGATTTAACTGCATGTAAAAACTGCATCAAATAGCATCATATAATATTATGTAATTACACCACAAGTAAGTTAAAACTATACATCTTAAAAAATACACTACAATTCCAAGGCCCCTTTCTTACCTTTGTAATGAGATCTGAGTGTCGGATAATCGCTCGAATGAAGAAGCGGTAGTCTGTAACTTCAGCTCCCTCCTGAACACGAGCAGCACCCAGGTAGAGGTGCATCTTGTGGTTGGCACAGGGAACAGCAGTCAGATCAAAGTTCCTCATTCGGTTGAGCTCCAATTGAAATGCTAAAGCTGGCTCCAGATTCCGATAAATACGATCCTCCTGGAACTGAAGAGACAGTTTGGGGGTCATTATCTCCCCTGACAGTAGGATCTCGGCTCATTAATAGCATTCAGGTTACCACAAACTTACCCCGTCTCTTGCTCTGAATGTGAAGAACTTCGGAAATTCTCTCTGTTCAAATGAAATAGCAAAACAATAATAATCAGATAGCAAGCCTATTTTTAGAGTAGAAATACCCAGTATTTGAAAACTTAACTTAACTTAGCTAAATGAATTTATCGTGAGTGTTTCACGGTTTAATTTCTTTTCTTATTAAAAGACCAGCCAACCAATAGGTGTAAAGCAGCACAAAGGTAGTTTTTGAGTAAAAATAAATGATGTTTTAAAATTTCTTCATGAAAGCTAGTAGCAATATAAATGCAAAGTTACTCTATATATTCCAACAAATGTTTAAATGAAAACTGAATATTACACCTATACATTCTCTCTCTGTTATAAATTTCAGAGCAGAATAATTTGTGTTTTACGTGCAGGCCATCTGTGATTACGAGCTACTGTACATTAAAATTCTTACCTTCTGTGCAATCAAAAATGTAACTCTCCTGATTCCATACTCAAACAGGACTGCTTTCTGTAAAAAAACAAAAAAAACAAAAAAAAAACGACATCTTTCAGTTCAATATTATATAAATGTATGACATTCATGAGAAGTCCATGTAAACTTGGATCTGATAGCTGACTTTTGACTGGGCAAAGGAAGTGAACGCTGTGACCAAGGCATCGTCATCTTCTGTGTCTGCTGTTTTTATGGACACATTAATGATGTGGATCGGGTTCTCTTTGATATTCTGTGGAGGATGAAAGAAAAATTAGTGGCTGCACAGACACAGATTAAAAAAGCCTTTTTATTGATAAGCCTTTGCACAGCAACAGCCTTCACCTTAAAGTTATCCTCCCCATAGAAACTGGAACAGGACTCCAAACATGAAGCACCCTCCAAGAGTGGTTCTGCAAAACTGGACAGAACTTCATCAAAATTCCTGCATAAGAAAAAAACATGACCATGAGATAACTTATTTTTACTTTGATCTACATATCTTTGTTGTGAATAAATAGGGAAGGAGGAAAATTGTCGCTGAGTTAAAAGTGAACCCATAGGAGTTTCAGTAGAAGGCAAGTAGACTTTTCTTTTTGTGGCTATACCAACCTGGTCTTCATTAAGTCAGCAAAGTGAGCTGGTAAAAAAATTAGCACATCAAACAAAAAGCCAAGAAGAACATTATCATCTCCTATGAAGCTGTGTCTGGGAAACAGAAGGATTCTCTCCAAGCACCACTGCAATTCAGACACAGCAACACTAAAAAAATGCTTCAACCCAATGATAAAACACTAAAACACAAGCTAAACAACGTTGTGTGTCCACACAGACCTATATATAGAGGAGACTAAACAACAACTCCACAAGCAAAACTGGATCAGCCATGTTTAAACAGAGGACATGGTCTACAACACCACTTATCTGGTACTCATCATGCAGTCTTGAGATCCCTGACCTTGCAGTTTTACAGCCACTGTTGTGAAACCTGGCAGTTTCACAATTACTCACACCTCGAAGAATGTGAGTCTTGTGTCATTAATGGGCCATTAGCCATGGAAGTTGAGGGTGATAAGATTTATCTGGGACTCCCTATCAGCCAGTTAGAACTGAGGAAGTCTGTTGGATGAAGGTAAAATGTCTTCATAACAACAAGAGAAATCCAGTTTCCTTCTACTGAAGCTCATAGGATTCTACATTGACTCTAGAGAATATACACAGACAAATTAAAAGTGACCTTTTGAAGTCGTCAAAACAATGGAAAGCCACCATGGCCCCCATGCGCTGGCAGGGTGGAGACAAGGCTCCCTCCAGGAAGAGTTCGCTGCTCTGCCGTCTTATTTTAAACTGGTTTGATCCATTCACCGGCACAGGAACCCTGAAAAAGAGCCAGGACCAATGAATAATAATGTAGAGAGCTGTGCTCCAGCAACACTGAACAACCAACTGTAGAAATATTCATACAAAGAGCAATTAAAGCAAGTCTGGATTTTCTTTCCATCCAATTCTAATTACATACAGTTGATAAGAGGTGACAGAAAGTCACTGGTCTGAAAGTCACAAGAAAGTCTCAAGTCTCGACTATGAAGTCCAAAGTCCAGGTCGAGCTACTGCTGGGTACTATTTACAACTGATCTGATCTCTCCTCTGAGAGATTTGTCATTTAAACTAACAAAATACAAAAACTGGAACTCTGCTTCCTGGAATGTTTTAATGTCTGAATTAGGGGTGTTGAATTACACCAGCACTGGTGGTAACCGTGATATTTAATAACTGAAAAACTGATATCATCTTTATAATACAAATAATATATTGGAAATAATCCAGTGCCAGTAACAATCTGGTTGGCACTCCAACATGGGAACTACATATAGTACAATTATGATTACAGACTCTCTCTCCATATTTCTAGACTCATATTTTAAGTGTAATTAATTTCAAAAGGAGAGACAAAACATACAGTAAATAATGTTAGAGATGAATTTCATTATCGTGAATTTGACCACAATATTATGAAAGCCCTAGTTTGAATCTGTGCTGGTGTGCATTGCAAAAAGGTATGTCCCCTTCCTGATTGCTCAGCCTGTCTTCTATTAATTTATTGTATTTACTGCCAGTTATTTAGTTGCACACTTTTGTACAACATATACTTTTATGTTTGGGTATTGGGAGGATATCAAGTCACCCCAAGTGAAGGGACTAAAGTCAAAGTGAAGTCAGGAGTCACAATCTAAAGTCATCAGATTCATGACCCGAGTTCGGCTTTAGTCCAGAATGAGTCCCCACCAGGTTGAATTGAAAGGAAGTATGAATTGTTGTCATCCAGAACAAATGTTACTACACCGGAATGATATTTGCAAATCAGGAGTCAATATCTGAAGATGGAGAATACAGGCTCCCCATTTGGTAGCAATCAGTGAAATCTCAGGCTTGAAGTTTTTAAGAGGAACACGAAATAATTAAAAGATGTTTCTCTCAAAAAGCTCAGTAACGTTCTACGAGTTGAGAGAAGCAACAAAAAACATATGGATATGCTAAGCTTAAAAAGTGAATTAGGAAGGACTTGTTAGAGGAGCCCTTAAGCAAATGTATCTAAGCAGGAGGAGAAAGGAACACGGTGCATCCAGCATGCATTGCTTTAAGACATACACACGATCAGGTGGTCTGGCTGGTTGGGAGGAGCTCTACTCTACCTGTTCAGAGTACGGCTGTTCCTTCTGAAATAAGATGATTGACAGGTGAATATTAGCAGAGGACGATCAAACTGTACGTCTACCTATAGGTATTATGATTAGAACAAAGCACTTTAAAAGATGCTATGCACATTCACATTAATGTCAGGTGGGAGAAATCATTCTGCAGTCAGAGTTAGCCATAAGCAGTTACAGCAGAAGTTCAAAAGCTGCCTTCCACCAGTACCACTTATCAATTTATTTGATTTATCAGTCAAATGCCAAAAAGAAGATTATATAGGGCTGAAAGGATGTTTTGTAAGGCCACAAAATGAAAAATCTTTCAACGAAAAGTCTGATTATTTGGTTTAACGAAAGCCCACTCTACCATGAACATCAAGACCTTTCAACATCAAGTGAAAGGTCTCAACAGAGAGACGACATTACAGCCTCTAATGCTCAATATTTGTTTAAATTTGGAAGTGACAGAGACTCAAGAGTGACTCACCAATTAGACAATATTGTGTTACTCATCTGTGGCTCTGTCTGAAGGAAATGTGTTACCTGTTTGGATGTGACGATGGCAACATAAACTGGAAGTCTACAGCACATGTTCCATCCTGCAACTGGTGATGCTGGATGCTGTTAAGTTCGTAGGCAATGTAACCTCTGCGAACGTACACCTGAAAGCCACAGAGGAAAAAGTAATTATCACTGACAAAGAAATAAAAATGCATGAGTAAGAAATCCCTTTGTTTGAATCTACTAACCATACCTCCAATGCAGCCATGCACACAACTTGATTGACGTGATAGAAGAAATTGGGCAAAACATCAAAAATGGAGGTTTCAGAGAGAATCAGTTTCTGTGACGAATAAAAAAATGTATATTATTTATTTGATAAAGCTTCTACAGTGATGGTTACGATGAAATATCTGCCAACAGGGCTAACCTTCAAGTTCTCCGGGCAAAACTGGTGGCCATACATGTCAATGGCCGACAGGAAGATGGACTCCACCTGGTTGTGTCTCAGTTCATATGACGGTAAATGGGAGGCAATCAAGACCTAAGAGAAATTCACAAATATTATAGCAACCTTAACCTACAAATAGAATAATGTGATTGTAAAAAAACATGCATGATTTCTTGAAATTTGCAAAAAAATAACTGTCAAAAATATCACTTAACCCTCTGAACCCTGACTTTTCTGTTTTACTTTGATGCTTTGTGAATCATTTTGTAACATGGATTTTTGAAAATGCACTATAAGTAACTATGTAAAGTATAATATAAAGTTTTTCCTTTAATTTACCACCTGTCTGCATAGTGTACATTTGAACTACATACCATATTCCTTGCTGAGATGCAGGTAGTCTTACCTGTCTGGCCCTTAGGGCCACCTTTGAGTTCTCCATCTTGCTCAGCTGTGTGAGTTCATTCAGAATGACCATGAGCTCATCTGCCAGGGTGGGATCTCGTCCACACAGTTGGTCCTAAACACAGTCAAAGACACACGCTGTTTCCGAAAAAGATTTTTTATAGGAAGTATATTTTTGTCAATGCGGAGACTGATGGAAGCCTTACTATGAGCATTGTGACGAGGATGTTCTTCTTGGAGACCTGAGCATGAGAGAAGATGTAGTCAAGCACAGGACTCATGTCAGGTTTGTGTTGTTCTCTCAGGTTGATAACACACTTATCATAGTGAGCTGTAAGAGAGACAAAGAGTAGAAATATTTCAACATTTATTTATTTACAAAACAAAACAAATCAAATACAATATACATAGATAGTAATGTGTTCCCATACAATAAACCTCATGTTTTGTAAAATGAC
This sequence comes from Chromis chromis, assembly GCA_900302755.1. Classification (NCBI taxonomy): domain Eukaryota; kingdom Metazoa; phylum Chordata; class Actinopteri; family Pomacentridae; genus Chromis; species Chromis chromis. The sequence continues at coordinate 29,785 of OMNN01097695.1, forward strand.
TCCCCAGAAGCTTTTCCTAGCTTATAAGCGGGGGCCCACAACAATGTATAACAACAAGTATAAGTCCAACTAATTTCCTTTTTCAACAAAAGGTCAGCTGCAGTTACTATAAAGAAAACATCACATGAAAAGTTAAAAGACAATTAATGTTACCTTGTTGAAACTGCATTTCTACCTGCAGGTAGTGCTTCAGCAAATCGAGAACCACAGACTTCATATAACCACGGATTCCACTGCGGAATCTGAACAGAGCAAATTCAAACGTGTCAACAAACACGATACGAATATCAGTTATATATCTTACTGCTGCTGCAGAACCTGCATTTGACAAAACTAAAACAAACTAACCTCTGCACCAGCTGTACAATACTCTGAGTGTTCATGAAGAAAACCTCTCGGTCAGCCTTCCTCTGTAAGGTCGCTGCATGGCTGTCTAAAATGTTGGCAATCTGGAATCAGATAAGCAAAACCATATTTTATTAAACTGACACGAGTAGTTATTTATATTTTATAAACCTGCTCTGTGACACAGGTCTAATTTCAACCAGTAAGATTTACCCTTTGACTGGGGAACTGGCAGAGGACAGAGGTGATGTTGCTTGCATACTGCGCCATGACTTTGCGGATATCCGTCTCAACACTAGCTGGGATGCGACCCGCCACGCTGGTCATGATCTCCTGGAGCTCCAACAGCGGTAATGAGGGGTCCCTCAGAGTCTTCATCAGGGTAGCCACCCACTGTTTCAGCTGCAGAGATGCAAACACAAACATGCTCATATAATCAATAAAAAATCTTGAGGTCTTGTAATTCAGGAATCTGAAATGGCAGAAGGGCTGATATTTACCTTGCTGCTAAAGTAGGGCTCTTCGAGGCAGTACCCATCCATCACTTTTACAAGGTTTTCGAGAACACTGTGAAACACCTGGTGAAGCTTTTCCCCGACCATGGGTAGCGGCTGCTGGGGGGGCAGTGTTGCTGTGTTGAGTTCCACCTGTGATATATGGCAAAATGGAACAATTCAGTTCAACAACAAAAACAGCTTCAACATGGGACATACATTTTGAAGCTTTCCAGCCGGAGCTTAAACAACCTACAATAAACACTTGTAATATAGAATTTGAACAAGAAAATCTAGACAAATACAGTCCCAAATGACCAATTTGTTACCTTTAAACCACAATTTGAATATCACGCTATTGTTAGCAAGCGGTTAGTCTTACATAGCCAGACCTTTCTACACAGCGATGGTCTGTCTATACCCGATTATCATTCTGTTATATGGGGGAAACTGGTTTGTTTGTATTTCTTTAAACAAATTACCAACGTCTTAGGCGGTGCTAAGTAGCAGTGTCCCCTCAAAACAGTGATGGTGGAATAATTTTTTTTGGAAACATTTGCATGCAAGGAGGCGAGCACTATCATTAAAATGGCAAATCCACCTAAAAAAGTAGCAGGGCTGCCTTATTGTACAATCCAAACCTTCATCAAAACTTCAAACTTTCAACATGTAGGTTGCTCGCCTGGGAGTTGTGGTTGGTGTTTCTTGTAGTAAAAGGGATTTTGAAAACAGTAACATGTATACAGTGAAAGTAAAGCCATGTGAAAGTCGCGGCTAAAGGCAGGCTTATGCCAACAATCAACATCTCGTGAGTCATACTAAAAAGTGGTACACATATTGTGTATGTGTTACAGATAGTGATTTGAAAGAACCTACTATAGCTATACTGCTGGGGTCATCCAGGTCCATTTTCGCTACTAAACATCCCGGCTGGAGAACTGCCCCCGGCCTCTTGACAAAGTGGACACAGCCAGACTGCTGCACAGTCAGAGTCATCACCATCTTCATCACCTGAAACCACAACACAATCAAATGAAATGAAAACACCCGCAGACACAATAAGCATCACTAAATCAGAAAAAATTGTTTATTAAAATGTGTCACCTCAATCTCTGCATAGGTTTCTCCTGCAAAAATATGACCTCCGTCCTCAACCACGTACTGCAGCAGTTTGCCAGCAGAGGGCGATCTCAGTACTGTGGGATCCTTCTCCTTCTCAAATACGCACGTCTTGTTGCCAACAGTGATTCGGTAGCTGTAGAGTTAAAATAATATTGGAAATTAGTGAACAGTTAAACCAAAAGTAAAGAAGTCATCCAGATTTTACACAGTGACAGCCTTGCCTGTCTATTTCCTCTTTCATGTAGGTGGTGTGGCTGCTGCCGTCATAGCACAGCAGGAGGCCACCATCACTCAACCTGTGGACATCTATTTCAATGTTGGAACCATTCATCATGATGACATAAGTTGTTGGGGATTGGCGAGCCACCTGCAGGCAGCATTAGAGATAAGTTATTGATTTAAAAAGCTAGAGGTTAAGTCAAAGAGAAGTTGTAAATGAAAAGAACAAATACCTTCAGACAGAATTTGACTCCTTCATATATTAGGTCCACATTGACAGAGTTGAGCAGACTGTTTGCAGGCAGTACCTGGCCTCTGCAGATGCAGCAGATAATGTTTTTAAAATTTGCATAGTAACAACTGTGGTGAGACATTATTAAGAAGGTAATCTGTCTACTAACCTCTCCAGTGAATGTAGGTAGTCAGACATACTCTTTCTGAAGCTAGAATCAGCAACATGCAAAGCTCCACAAACAACACCCAGCATGGTCTCTGGTCTCTCTGCCTGTAAGAGGAACAAAAAGGAAACTAAACTACACACAAATTCAGTGACCGGACACCTGGTCATTTTATGGCATATGGATTTCAGTCTCCTACCTGCACTTTCTCTGCAATGAGATGATCCAGCCAGCCAGTGTCGATGTCATTGTTTCTAAAGCTTTCTGTCTCTAGTAGCTTGATGAGGTATTCGACTGTCGTCCTGAAATCACCTCTGATGGATAGCTCCTTCATAGCCACCACCATGTTCCTGATTCACACAGCAAACATGACACCAGATAAACACAGGTCCTCTGACATCTAGATATTTTAATGTTTTAACTTTACATTGTTTTATTCTACATTATTACAAAATATATCTTTGAAAAAAAAAAAAAAGAATACTTGCATATCTTGATTAAACCCTGACAAATTTAAGATAATTGCATTTGCCCCAATTGCATGTTGCATTATTGAAGATTTGACTGGCAGGTCATTGCATTTCCCACATCGCTCTATTACATCATGGACAGTTACAACATTAGGACAGATATTGCATCATTGTGTTGACTCACAGTCCACAAAACACCTAAAAGCTTTAATGGCTAAAGATCAGTCATCATGGCATCATCAAGAAAGAGCCTTACGAGATGGCCTCTTCACGGTTCTCGCCCCACGAGAAGCAGTGTCCAAACTGGGAATCTGCAAATTCGTGGAGGCCACCAGTTGCCCCCACACTGAAATAACCCCAGACGTTTTTACTGCTGCGGAAGTTCAGCTCCTGCACGGTTCCAGAGCTCGGCTTGAACCCCTGGGAGTGAGCACAAAGATGAAAAGGGTGAAAATTAGAAGTACCTAACAAAATGTAGTATTGTGAATGTTGATGAAATTGAGCTCTACCTCATCAGGGTTCTCACTGGTGATCCGAGCGGCTATGACGTGTCCCCTTGGACTTGGCATGAACTCCGAGGTCTCAAAGTTAATGATGGTGTCACCCCACGGACTTTCTCCATAAAGCATGCGTATGTCCTTGATTCTATGAAGGGGGATGCCCATCGCAATCTATCAGAGATAAAGCGCTGAGTTAAAACAGCGAGGTTGGATGTGTACCTATAGTGGGGATGGCTCATGTTGTTCCTGTGCTATATGAGGGTTGATCAAAAAGTCCCGACACTGTCTCTGTAAAAAAACAAAAACTGTACTTGATTTAAATTTAAATAAAGGAGAGCAAAGATTGTGCTGCTGTGGCCAAAAAAACTATGCGTAATCTTGGTGCACAGTGCATTGAAAAACTCTCATGACATTGCACCACAGGTCAGGTCATTTGCACCGAATATCCTCCCTCAGACACCAATCATTGGGGCAGAGGCAGAGGCAGAGGCAGAGTTGTACTGTAGCATCCATTGAATGGATGCTACAGTACAACTCTGCCTCAACAGTCTGACTCTGGTGGATTAATTCCTGGTGTACAACCATGTGGATGTTTAAGAAAACAACAACCATGCTCCTCGTTCACTCCTGACCTGAAGCATAATGTCCAGTTTTGGAAATTGTGGGCTCTTCCGTAGTAAAGTCCCACTTCTTTTCACCAGTGATGATTCTTACATGAACATTTGCTCATCCTAGTTGCTAACTGACACAGAATGTGATGTCTCCCTTTCTCAGGCTGCGCTCCATGGAGAAATCGCAAATATGCATCGACTAGCAGTCACAAAAACATGTTAACACAAATCACATTTTTGGGATGTGTCATGCATCATTCTGACTCATGACAGTAACTGCTTGCACATTTTGCATTCACGTAACTGTGACACACTTCGTGAATACACACCATGAAAAGTCTCTGAACATTTTGATCAACCCTGATAATTATCAGTATGTTTCTGAGTCAACCAACAAAGGCTTACCTGAAGTTGGGCAGCTGGCAGATTAACATCTGCGATCATCTCTGTACAGGGATGTTCCACCTGCAAACGAGGATTCAGCTCCAGAAAATGGAAACTTCCGTCTTCAGAGAAGAGATATTCCACCGTACCTGCACTCACATAGCCCACCATCTTGGCCAGTCGCACAGCATACTAGGCCAGAATCAAAGAAGGGACAAAATAGATCTCAACCACAGCAGATGTTTTGGGGTGGAAAATAAATAGATGCAGGTACGTGAACTGACCCGTTCCATTTGCTCGAACGTTGAGGGAGAAGCGATGGTGGCAGGAGCCTCCTCTATGATCTTTTGATGCCTTCTCTGGATGGAGCAGTCTCGTCCAAACAGAGAGATTGCATTTCCATACTCGTCAGCCAGTATCTGGACCTCCAGGTGCCGTGCATGCTGGGCAAGTTGCATGACGAAGATGGGTGAGCCGGGTACCTCTGTCTGAACCTGCACTCAGAATACATGTTAACTGTAAGAACTGCATCAAAGCGTAGACAATTGTGGCTTAATTACAAATGAAACCAGGCATTTGGGTTTTTAATATAATAACACAAACCTGTCTAAAGGAACTTGGAAAATCCTCAGAACTTTCAACTTTCCGGATACCCTTTCCACCACCACCCTCAGAAGCTTTGATAACAACTGGATAACCAATTCTCTCAGCTCCCTGCAAAGAAACAGAGCACACAATATAACTAAGCAAAAGAAAATCGCCTTCTGGTTAAAAAAAAAGAAGCAGAAAATACATGGACATTAGAATGACAACATGCTAAATATACTTACTGCTAGTCCATCATCTATATCATGAACGCAGCCCTGTGTGTAGATCTCTGGAGGAACACTGATTACTTTCCCCTGCCTTTGGTCCTCTTCAGCCCAGTCCACTCTTAGACCTGGAGCACAACGACACACCAGGTAAGAATATAACACTGTCTATACCCTGTGCAAACAGCAGAACATGTCCTACTACACATCATAAGAACTCAGACATCACCTGATCCACTCCATGGTAGTGTGGGAATGTCAGCACTCTGAGCCACAATGGAAGAAGCCACCTTATCCCCCAAAGCCCACATGGCCTTACTGGATGGCCCTGAGAGAAACAACAGCTGTCAGCCAATAATGAAATGTGACACAGGTACTAAATAAATGAAAGTAACAGTTCTTACCCATGAATGATATCCCTGCTTTATTCAGGAGCTCAGGTAGTTTGGGATTTTCAGACGCATGACCCCAACCGGCCCACACAGCCTATAAAGACATACAATACACACACAGACATAAAATCATTTCCCACAGGTGCTTGTGGAAAAGCATGAAAGGTTTGACCTAGAGCCACAAATCAGAAAGAACAATGTTGTGTCCATAAACTTTGACGTGTACCTGCACTGGGATTCTTTTTGCAATGTCCACTATCAGCTCTACATTGGCATAGTTGTTATTATTAGTGCCACCGGGTACAGGCACATAATGGTCAGCCATTTTTATGTATTCTGTAGGAGAAAACATAAGAGGAAGCATGATCAAATAACTAACTCACTGCTAAGACACAGCTTCTAGTGTTTTTTCTCTCACTCAAACCCAGATAAGTTCTTGGTGATGACCGCTGGGCAATAAAAAATGATCAAGGTCACAATAACCTGCATTAGCTTGCAAGTCTTCAGGAGCCACCATGACCACAAAGCGGATGGTTCTCTCATTGCGAAACATTTCATAGGACCAGCGACGGATAGAGCGCATACATTTGACTGCAGCGATGCCATTATTAGCTATCAGCACCTGTAACACAAACAGAAACCACATGAGTAGCCTTAAGAGAAAGACAAAACTTGTAGCACGCTGTAATTTCATGAAAGCAGAAATCCAGAAATACTTAGAGTCATACTTTTTCTATGACGCGGTTGCCACCAAATCGTGTGACAAACTCAGCAGGAGAGGCCACAGTGAAGTCCCTCTGCAGATCCATCTTTCTGTGTTCTCGTCCTTTTTTCACCAAGTGAGGACCAGACATGCTAGGCCTGGAACGGAAAGCTCATTGTTAGTTCCATTGCCCAGTAAACGGCAAAACACAATTTCCAGGGTGTATTCTGTTCTATATGTGAGCTGCATCATACATTAAATTATCCCAGAAACAGCAGGCTAAATGTCATCCTACAGAAACTCGCATCCAAGCAGGCAAAACAGAAGCAGACTGCAGCTCTCCTCTACAACCACAGAAGTAAAAAGAAAAAACAGCAAAAGGCGGAGCACTTAAAATCAAAAACCCAAGTCAAAGTTCAGTCTCTCTTTGCAACAGTCAGGGACGGGGAGTCTGGAACAGCCCATTTATTCACGACCTTATCTTCAAAATGACACTTAACTGCTGCTCTTCAACAGCGAACAATTCACATATGAGTACAACTATTACATCCAGAAATTAGGTCAAAGCTATTACTCTTGGCATCCCTTCTTATCATGTTTGCCACGGTGGAGCCAATAAAAGGAATAGCTGGAAGTTAGACTGAAGGTACAGTCTGCATGAATGCATCAAGCTTGACGACCCATTTACTTTATTTATAACTATAACTGGCAGCTACCTTAAGTGACACCAGGCAATACAAATAATAATAATAATAATAATAATAATCTAACCTTTATTGATCCCCTTGGGGAAATTCCTTCTCTGCATTTGACCCATCCTATTCATAGTTAACCTTAACTATACATACTAGGAGCAGTGGGCTTCTGCGGTGCAGCGCCCGGGGAGCAGTCAGGGGTTAAGGGCCTTGCTCAAGGGGCCACAGTGGTGGTGACTGGGACAAGCGGTCGCTCTCACTTTCCCCACCTCAAC
>OMNN01097695.1:37224-76040 GCA_900302755.1 Chromis chromis
TTATATATTTAAAAGCTGTTGCAAAGAAAATAGGCTTTTCTCACCTTAAAGTGACTTAGATATGACTGCTTTCACTCGCATGGATCTATCTAGTCCCTGCCTCTGTCGCCACACCGATGGCAGCTCGAACACACCAGCAACACTGTAAACTACGCTACACAATGGCAAGTTGTAATATTAGACTAATAATAATAATCTAACCTTTATTGATCCCCTTGGTGAAATTCCTTCTCTGCATTTGACCCATCCTATTCATAGTTAACCTTAACTATACATACTAGGAGCAGTGGGCTTCTGCGGTGCAGCGCCCGGGGAGCAGTCAGGGGTTAAGGGCCTTGCTCAAGGGGCCACAGTGGTGGTGACTGGGACAAGCGGTCGCTCTCACTTTCCCCACCTCAACCTCTTGCTAGTCAGGGGACTCGAACCGGCGACCCAACGGTTACAAGTTTGCTTCACAAACCACTAGGCCACCACTGCCCCAAATGAGAAATGTGACAGGAATCACTCCTTACGAGTTGAATTTTGTTTCATTTTTGTCATCAAATTTCTAATTAATAGTGATTATTGTCATCATTACTAAGAGAAAATATTGCAAATCATGAGGCAATAGTTGGAAATTGCCTTTAGCTTTCATGTTTACTGAGAGAATTACCTTTAAGACTGAAGTGCAAAATATATTTTAATCGATTTTTGTAATGAGCTTTTTCTACATAGCAGTCAATGATAAGAAATAGAGTAGACAGAGGTCATTGGAATCTACAAGTCTGTCCAAACTCTAACAATACTCCAACAGGTAAATACAAAAGAAGTAAAACTGAACTGTACTGACAAGGTTTGATATCATACAATACTATATGAATACCACCAGCATTACAACACACTGACCACTGGTTAGACAAAACGAGCAGAGCACTTTTCCACGTTTTGAACAATACAGTTTGATTGAAAACTGCAACACCGTTTAGGCATTTAACTTACCGTTACTATCTGTTGGCTCGTGTCATGTTCATTCCAAAGTCTTGCTGCAACTGCACCACATGCCACTTGTACCTTCACAGTAATACTGTCCCATTTCAAGATATCATAGAGAAACACCTGTGTTGCATCAGTGCTGTACAGCTCCAGTGCAATTCTGTCTGATGTGACCTTTAAACTTAACTGTTGTATTGTACTGATCACTCAGGAAATACAATCGGTTATTGAACTACTCTCTGATAACCTTTTTCAGTTTGGCGTCTTGCACTTTCTGACCTTTTGTCAGGACATGAGACATGATAAGATGGGATTCATTCTAGCTAGACACATACTTTACTGAACAAACAACATGTATCTAATCATAAACATGACTTAAGGATCATGAGACGATAACTTGTGCAGCTAAAACATGTTTTTACTGTGCTGTTTTACAATGGCATCACACTACAACATTATTCTGGGCGGTGTTATGCTGCCCTCCTCTCAAGGGTACAAGATGTTGGGTTTTTCTTTTTTTTTTATTTCCTCAAACATACGTGCGCCAAGACAAGCTCTGTACAGTTACATAACTGTAGTGCCGCCACATGAGCACTCCTTCCTGTTCACAAACATGCCTGCAGAAGTTGCTGCAACATTTGTATAAGTGCGGCACAAAGCAACCGTGTGTGACTTTTTATTATTTCTCTCTGCTGTTCTGCAATAAAACTTTTGATTGTCCGCATACCAAACACTGCAGCTACAGTATCAAATTACAAAGAACAATAACAAACCACTTTGCAGAACTTACCTTTGCAGATATGGGAATAAGTTAAGACTCTGACGGCTCTGTTCCTCCATTATACAGCCGACTTTATTGTGCTTGACTCATTAGTAGTAAAAGTGTGCATTAAAATCTATGACCAAAACAAAGGGATCTCTACAAAGTGCTTCCTCGTGGGTGCTTCCTCTCTTCTCCCCTCCCACATATGGAGCAAAATATCTACAGAGCCCCGCTGACAGATCGCTGGCTGCTCTTTACAAATATAATCAGAGCAGAGAACAGCACCAGGACTAAGTGTTCTACTTTATTTATAAAAGAAAGCAATCTGTGGCCAAAGTTTTGGACATGAAAAGGCTAAAGCCCTCTTGCACACACAGACAAATAGATCTAGTTTCCTTTAAATACATTTAAAAAGTGAAGAATTATCCTTCACACTGCAGGAACATGCTTCTGCAGCTGTGATGTAGCAGAAAGAACTATCTTACCTTTCTCCCCTTCATGTTGATTCCCACAAGTTCCACTAATATACAGAGATTTTTCCATCCAACTAAGCATGTTGATCCGAGCACGTAGCTGTGTGCACTAAACAACTCTTCTGGCCCACATATCACGACCCATCAAGCCTGGTTATAAATAAAAACTCTATCTTGGAGATGATAGCAAAAAAATAAATAAAAATTAGCACAGAATTTTAAGTTGTTTGCCGTGTTGTGACCGGGAGTCACACCACCAGCAGCTTTCAAAGTCACTGGCTGTGGCTCTTGTTCCAATAATAGAGTCGAGATGTTTGGCATGCGACAATAACACAGGTCAGCTCGATGCAGTCAGGTGATAACACACAGTGGAGACAGGACAAAAAGTAGCATAACGGTATGTTACCAATGTGACCACGTGCTAGTCTAACGTACAGATTTTCTTACAGATGAATCTCTGCCAGACTTAAAAATCGATCCAGTTTACAGTATTGCCTAAAACTCGGGATGCCTCCGTGCTTATGTCACAAGCCAGAGCTACAACTTCCAGACAAGGCTTTTTACAAATGTGTCATCATGTGCCTGATCTTGGCCAGCTGATACTAAATGGGCACAAACAGAAACAAATTCTTACTTGATGCCCGAGCAGCTGGGCTGTGGCACAGCAGAGGCCGCCTGCTGAGGAGGAGATCTGGGGGTGGAGTTTGGTGGCTGAGATGCTCCACTTGGAGGTTTCGAGACTAGAGGTTCCTCGTCTGAAGAGTTATCCTCTGATGCTCCCAGAATGAACTTGAGGCGTTCCCTCGCCTCAGGTCCTGAGCTAAGCATTGGTGCGATGGTCCTAGAACGCGTCTGGGTGGTCTTAGGCACCGATGCCTGCTCTGAATTTACCTCAGAGGAGGCCTGCGGAAGCTCAGAACCCACTGTTTTGACTTGGAGACCAGAGGATTCACTGTCGGCCTGTGGACCGTTGTCATGATTGTGTGTTGAGGTAGCAGCAACTGTTGACACAGAATGTTCTCCTGTAGGGGACATGTCCTCCTCGGCTGCAGATGGAGCACAGCCAGATGAAGATTCCTCTCCTTTCAGAGGCATTGCTACTGCTCTGGTATTAATCCTGCACAGTAGCAACAGTATCCATATGATTACTCCCAAACCTGCCAACAGAAGCATTCACAGACATCCTCCTGAGCCTGCAACAAGGACAAAGTGGACGTTAGGATTCACTAAAGAGATGACAGTGACATTTTCTCATCAAGTATGAGTCAACTGAAAAGGGCATTAATCTCTTTTTTAATAAACTACTATTACATCAAAAAAAGATCTTTGTGTCATTAAAGCAGAGTATTGTAAGTACAGACCGATATATGAGTTGCTGACTAATTTTTAATGTCAGGTTTTTCAGAAAAAATCCAAACATTTACTGGTTGTAGCTTCAGTTTTACTTTTAAACTTAAATCTATGAAACAGACAAGATCAGACATTGGAAGACATCATTGTGGAATCTGAGAAACTGGGGTAGACATTTCTCACAGTTCTCTGACAATTTATGGCAATTAATAAATCCGTTAATTGAGAGAATAATCACTAAATTGCTCACTAATGAAAACAATTGTCTAATGCAACCCTAATGGTGTATTAATTAATATTTGATGTACTAATGGTTTTGTTTGTGCCTATTTAAAACCAGTGTCTCTATTAACTACTTTGTCAATCACCAAGTATTGTAAATGCTCCCACTCAGTGCATCTTATTCATAATTCTTATAATCCAAATGAAAGAATGCTTATCAGAAATGTAAGCTGGTTTTCTATTATGTCAAGGATGAAGGGGGTTTATCTCCCTAACATCCAGAATCAGTCAGGCTGTAGTTATGAAGTGTGCCGTGTCCTTGGCTGGACTTCAGTGAGCTTAATGCTATGTAGTGTTTGTGTCTGTGTACTATTCTAGTCTAAAGACATTTCTGTTGATATGGTCAGAGGTCAGAAGTCCTCTCAGGACAGGGCCATACTGGGTAATCCGAGATACAACCAGGCAGAGGTTCACACCTTCATATACTGAGATAATCATTAAAATCATATGATCAATCATTAAAATCTGCTCAGCCACATGCAGACACTTCTTGACTACGACTCATATAGTCAGTGGGGATATGCAGGTCTGTGTGCCAGCAGGACCTGGCAGGCTGCGTTTCCCAGCGAGGGTCCCGTAAACAGCCCGTCTCCAACAGCTGACATGAGAACTGAGTGTGACTGCTTCATATGGGGTAAAGGTCAGCACTGAGGGACTGAAGGGAAGGAAAGTTAGGGTGAAGGAGGAGGGCAAAACATCCTCACAAACAGCACGAGGACACACTTGGATGTATCCAAATGAACTAGAATGAAGCATATATTAACGCACAATCCTTGGGAAACTAATGCGAATTCCTTGTGCCAGTCAAAGACTGCAAGACAGATTAAAAACAAGGATTTATTAACGTGCCATGCATGTGAAAGAGGCACACAAGGAGGCATTTGTCCTCTGGAGCCACTTTGACTTTGAGGCTTGATAGAAACAAAGAAAAGGCTGAGCCATCAATTTCCATAAGAGGGACATTATCTGAGGGATTGTGTTTATGAAATGGTTTAACTTTACATTTTTATGTGATATATGACAATATTAATTAAAAGTAGTGCAACATTTTCATTTTAAATCAGTTAAAACTTGTAGTAATTACACTGCTAATCTAAATCAAAAGTTAGTGGTTGCTCAAACTAATAAAAGCAGTTAAAGTGAGACGACTTTAGCTCCATGCTGACCTCAGGCTGCAGTCAAATGTACACAAAATGTCACAGAGCAACGTGTCTTATCAGCTGCCAACTGAACTAAATGCTTGAACCCATCAACTGTTTCTGTCTCACAACTAATGTGACAGAAAAATATACTTTTTTAAAACTCAACTTTCTCTAATGAATCTGTTCCGTTTGTGACCCATGCCTTTGGATAGTAATAGTAGTATCATGTCATTTGCACTCACCGCTACAGAAAACAGACAGCTGTGATCCGTCCGTGTTGTTGTTGTTGCTCTGAGCCACACAGCTAGTTAGTTAGCTGACATGAGCCCCCCGGTTGTTTTTCATAACTTCACACTAATCGGGTTTTATTTTGAATTACAACACATTCTCCACTCTCCATCCAACCCGGCTGAACCCACACAATCCATTCAAAGTGAGCCGCACCGCCGCGAACACGTTCGTGCTTTTAACCATTTTTATGCCAGCAGCAAATGTCACACAGCAGCACCTACCAGCAGGTCCGTCCTCCCCCACAGCCTCCTCCTGCTTCGGGCAGCACCTCCTCCTGCTCCCCTGCAGATCCTCTACACACGAGAGGGTTCAGTCTGGAGCTAAAAACGTGGTCTGAAGGCAGTTTTCAATCTGCAAGCATGGGCGGTCTCTGGGTCTCCTGGTGGTTTCAAGTGAAATGGGACCAATGTGTACTTCACAAGACAGCTTGACTCCAAAGTCACTAAAGCTATATGTTCAGTGATTGTCCACCAATGTTAACCCTAAACCATATTAGCTTACATCTTTGTTATTGTAAAATGCAAAGTATTGTAATCTAACCCTGTAACCTTTCAAGTCACTATATTCTCAAATTTTGATGTTGCTCTGACTTTAACTGCAACATAAATGCTAAATAATACAGAATATATTTTAATCAGTTGACAAAATATTGCAAATTAATTCACAATTGAGGGGCCTTGGACAAATGTTTGCTTTATTATCACTAATATTTAAATTCATGACATAAAAATAATGTCAAATCGGCAGTGATGTTTAGCCACCACTAGCTAGCTAGCTAGTGCTACAGCAAGCTAATGTAGCATAGCATTATTAGCTTAACCTAAAGTCAGGTAGTTAGTGTTTTAGACAGTTAATATGATACATTTTACTGATGGTTAGCTTGTATGTTAACATATTAGATAACAGTGTACATAATTTATCAGAAATCTACCATTAGCAAGGCTAGAAATTGTTGATACCCATGGGGGGCTTCTTACCTCAAAAGTGCGGGAGCGTGTCTATGTTCCCCACAGCCCTATGTTCACACAGCCCTATGTTCCCACAGCCCTATGTTCACACAGCCCTATATTCCCACAGCTCTATATTCCCACATTCCTCAAATATTTTTCAAAATTAGGCCCTCACAGTTTTTAGAAATATTCGTTTTCTTAAGATAAAAATGGGGTTTTCGTGTAAATGCATTTTCCCTTTGTGTAAACGGGGTCTTAGAAATGTGAGACATGTGGGAACATAGGGCCTAATTTTCAAAATTTTCAGTGAAAGAGGAAATCTTAAAAATGTGGGAACATAGGGCTGACCCCAAAAGTGCTACTCTGACTTTTGTGTGTGTGTGTGTGTGTGTGTGTGTGTTCAAATTAATGGATAACTGCCCATAAGACTCTCATTATAACAGAATGAAACTGTCTGTATACGAGGGGTGATCGATAAGTTTTGAGCCTGACCAAGAAAACAAGACTTGTTAAACAAAATGTTTAGTACTCTGAGAGAGCAACATGTCACAATAGTTTGAGTTCAGTTTGGACTCATTGTGTGCATTAATGCATGTACAATACCTGAGTCAAGTAGGGTAGGGTAGGTCTTTCAAGCAAAATGAACCGAGTTGGTGACCGTGCTGTGATACAGTACCTGTCCCGAAAGGGCATGTCTCCCAAGGAAATCCATGTCTTCATGTCTTCATGGATTTCTCCCAAGGAGATCCATGTCTTCCATGGGCGCTGCACCACGGCTTCCCACTGCTCCTAGTATGTATGGGGGTAGTGGTGGCCTGGTGGTTTGTGAAGCAAACTTGTAACCGGTGGGTCGCCGGCTCAAGTCCCCGGACTGGCAAGAGGTTGAGGTGGGAAAGTGAGAGCGACCGCTTGTCCCAATCATCACCACTGTGGGCCCTTGAGCAAGGCCCTTAACCCCTGACTGCTCCCCGGGTGCTGCACCGCGGCAGCCCACTGCTCCTAGTATGTATAGTTAACTATGAATTGGATGGGTCAAATGCAGAGAAGGAATTTCCACAAGGGGATCAATGAAGGTTAGATTATTATGAGTATTATTGTTATTGCATTCTGCAGGCACATCCATGCTGCTTAAATACAGGAAAGTTGGATTTTCCAGTAGGGTGTAATTTATTTGACTTTGCACTTATTCCAAAAATACCTCAAAGCCAAACATAGACATGTTTTGTTGTTCAAAGTAAAACCCAAATTTAATAGATGGAGTGTTGCATTGTGAAAAACTATCTTTCACATGTCCAAATCTGTAGTCATAACTGTCTTGAGTTGCCTGATATTACACAAATATGGCTCCCATGGTGCATATCAGAGCTTCAGGACTATATGAACATTATTTAAATATGAGAAACTGACAATTACATCGACTTCCCAGTCACTTGAACGCGGCATACAGTTAAATGGGGGTGAGGTGAGGACGTGAAGCGGTGCAGAGTTTTTCTGTCCCAGTGATTCATCTGTTCAATAAACCATCTTCGTACTTCCGGTTCTCAGCGCTGCTCTCGCGGCAACTGCAGGAACGCGCCAAAATAAGAAAACAGAGCGTGACAGCGAGAGAAAAGCGAGAAGACAGACCTCTGAATAACAGAAGAGTCCTTTCAAATGCGGCTTTACTCGTATATGTGTGACTACTGAGCGGGTGTTTGGTTTATTTCTCCGTATTTGTGCCGGAACACGGTGACAGAAGATGGTTCTGCAGAACAGCGGACGGTACAGAACGGACCGAGGACAGAGTGGAGGAGATCCCGAGAACCAGTAAGTTCGCTTTCAGTGGCTCTGCAGTTATAAAATGATGTTTAATAAACAGGTTAATAGATGACAAAGAGAACTGGAGAATTTAATATAGTTATGTTTGAACCAGGGATGATGGCTCCGGGATGTCGGCCCTCAAGCGGCTGGAGCGCAGTCAGTTCACCGACGAGATGGACGCCCGCTTCGGATTCGACAGGATGAAGGAGCCGGGAGAGAAAACAGGCTGGTTGATCAACATGCACCCGGTAAGTAGAGCCCGTGTTACACTGGATTTCTGGTTCCCATACTGATTTTAGGGGTATTAGTTATACTGACAACTAAGAATGAAGGGGCCAGTGTTTATTTACTTCACAAATTCATTAGCAACTTACCATGAAGACACCGCTTGACTCCGCATCACTGTCTGCCCTGCTACATGTGCTGCAGACAGTGCTGGAGCTGCTCTGCTGGACAAACTATGTGATGACACTGTTTCTTAAGTACCCCAAGCATCTTTTTTCTGTATTATGTTCTGTACAACAAATTTATTTGCAATATTATTCTTTATTTTATTACAATAGTTTGTGCCTTATCAGTTTCAGTATCATATGTAACATTAAATTTTTATGTGCATTATTTTAATTATGTCTGCAACATTTCACTTTCATGTCAATATGTCAGTGTAATGTGCAATATTAAATATTTTAGGTGCAGTGTTTGAATTACAGGTGTAATATTTAATTATCGTGTTTGATATTACTTATTATTATCATAGCCAGCATGGCTTTTTTACTTTTCTATTGTAGTCTTATTTTATTTTAAGTAATGTTATACCTTATCGCTTTTCTACTAAGCACTGCATTTATTATGTTACGTCATTTAGTTTTTTTCTGAGCAATATCTGGCAAAAGAATTTCCTAGAGTTTTATCCTATCCTGTCTTATCTTATTTTAACATGTACACTGATACCAATATATCAGTGATGATGTTGGTCAATCAATTTATCAGTGAGGCTCTACCTGTAAGTTTACACAGTGATCTGTTTCCTGTCTCTTCAGGAAGAGTCCTACTCAATACTTTCTGCTTCTCTGCTTTTTCAGACGGAGATCCTGGATGAAGACAAGAGGATGATCAGTGCTGTGGACTATTATTTCATACAGGAAGATGGAAGCAGGTTCAAGGTGTGTTGTGGAAAAAAAGCCCTGTCCTGCCTATGAGACAACTGAATATCAAATCAATTTTTACATGTATGGCACATTTAAAAACAAATAGAGTGGACTAAAGTACTGTCTATGTTATGAGGCAGGCAACAACAACATGTGTGCAAAAAACAAGACAGAAATCGGGATAAAAACTTAACAAAATCTAAACTTAAAAATAAAATACCACTAAGAGCAGCCAAAAACCATTGAAAACCCTGGACTTTTCCTTTGCTCTAACATCCATCCATCCATCCATTATCTGTACACCGCTTAATCCTCTGCAGGGTCGCGGGGGGCTGGAGCCTATCCTTTGCTGTAACATATTCTTCCTATTTACTCTGTCTGCAGGTGGCTCTCCCCTTCAAGCCATATTTTTACATTGCTACTAAAAAGGTAAGTCAGTGACTGTGGTTTGGTTCTGATGCCATGTAAACACGTTAAATACCTTTTTCATTAATAACAATATTATTTTCCAGAACTGTGAGAGAGAAGTCATCTCATACTTGTCTAAGAAGTTCCAAGGGAAGGTGGCAAAGCTTGAAGTTCTCCCAAAAGAGGACCTGGACCTGGTGAGAGTTTTGTTTTTAGTGTACTGTGACAGCATTAAGAGGATTCATATTGTAGAACTGGATGATTGGAACATTAGACGCATTAATTAGGTGGGACAGTGGTGCAACAGGTTAAGCCCCTGACTTCTGATCAGAAGGTCAGGGGATCGAATCTCACTGCGGCCACTGTTGGGCCCCTGAGCCACCCCCCTGACTGCTCCCCGGGCGCTGCACCACAGCAGCCCACTGCTCCTGCTACTTGTATGTATAGTAGGATGGATTAAATGCAGAAGTTGTATTTCCCCAAGGGGATAAATAAAGGTTAAATTATTTATTATTTATTAGGTGGTCTGAAACTTTGAGCTTAATTTTCTGCATTCTGATGGATTTTAATTTATCGTTTCTACATGAATTTATGGTGGAAATGTATTTATTTATCAAAACACAAAATTCAGTGACTAGTTGACAATTTAAAATAAAATGCAGAGCATAAGGCTGTAAGCCTATGAGGCATTCTGTGTTGCTTTCAAATATTTATTATTCTGTAGGTCACCTTTTCTCATGTAATATTATCCCTGCTGAGTCAACACACATACAGGCCTGATTTAGCCGACTCTCTGTCATCTTTTGTGTCTTTTGTTTGGGGAAGTAAATGTGTATGTGTCACCTTTTCACATCAATTATAAACTTATTTGTTTGAATTCATTCATAAACACACAAACATATCACCCATATGTGTGTTTTTTGGAGGATTTATAGGAATCTTGTACATCTCAGCTATGTTGATGAAGCTTTACTGAAAACAAGACTACAACATACTTTAGCCATGATTGATTAAAACATTGATTCAATTTATTACAGAGCGTTCCCTGTCTAAAGCTTTGTTGCATGTATGAGTGACACTAGAGCATTTTTTCCAAAATAAAAGTCAATACAGGAGTTCTAAACATTAATCTAACCTTTATTGATCCCCTTGGGGAAATCCCTTCTCTGCATTTGACCCATCCTATTCAAAGTTAACCTTAACTATACATACTAGGAGCAGTGGGCTGCTGCGGCGCAGCGCTCGGGGAGCAGTCAGGGGTTAAGAGCCTTGCTCAAGGGCCCACAGTGGTGGTGACTGGGACAAGCGGCCGCTCTCACTTTCCCACTTCAACCTCTTGCCAGTCTGGGGGCTTGAACCAGCAACCCACCGGTTACAAGTTCGCTTCACAAACCACTAGGCCACCACTGCCCAATTGTGGGGGATATACTCCCTGTGTACCCCCCTAACATCTTCACCTATGGCTGTATTATTTTGATATAAATTCTAAAACACAGACATGCTGACTTGTTCTCCTGCAGCCAAATCATCTAGTTGGACTGAAGAGAAGTTACATCAAGCTGTCATTCAACACCGTGGACGACCTCATCAAAGTTAAGCGTGAAATTTCCCCGGCGGTACGCAAAAACAGAGAGAGGGAGCAGTCCAATGATGCTTACACCTCGATGTTATCCAGGTATCACTTTTCCCTCTAGGTTCTAATAAGGTTCACCCTGTTATTCACAGTTTTATAATGATCTGTGGATGCTGTTGTCGGTTTTTCAGCGCGTTATCAGGTGGCAACGTGACCTCAGCAGATGAAGAAGGGATGTCAAAGAGTATTTCAGACCAGTTAGACAACATAGTGGACATGAGAGAGTATGATGTGCCTTACCATGTGCGACTATCCATTGACCTCAAGATCCATGTGGTAAGAAAAACTTTCCTTTGTCCCACAGTTTTAGAAATCCTGCACCTGTTTTGCTAATCTTCACTAATCTTTCCTTCTCAGGCTCACTGGTACAATGTTCGATACAGAGGCAGCGCTTACCTGCCAGAGATTGTACGGAGGGACGATCTTGTGGAGCGACCAGTATGACGATTTAGTTATTTACGCAGTAAAATAAAATGCCTCATCCGTTTTTAATTATGCGTAAAGATTTCTTCATGTCAGAACTTTTTCATCAAAGTATGTTCAATTTATTCGTTCTTTTAGGATCCTGTTGTTTTGGCTTTTGACATCGAGACCACCAAACTGCCACTGAAATTCCCAGACGCAGAGACGGATCAGATTATGATGATCTCCTACATGATAGATGGACAGGTGAGTTTTATTTCATTTACATGCTTTATGTTATCTTCCAGTTCATATTATACATGTTTATTATATTCTATGTTGTTTATTTTCATAGGGGTTTCTAATCACGAACAGAGAGATCGTCTCTGAGAACATTGAGGATTTTGAGTTCACTCCTAAACCTGAATATGAAGGGCCTTTCACTGTTTTTAATGAGGATGATGAGGTTTGTAGATATATAACAGTATAGATGCTTCAGCAAAATTAGCAAAATAGAGCACTTGATTATATAATGCAATGCTGTATGGTTGTGTCAGTGTAATAACATGTTATCACATGGTTGTAGGCTGCCCTCATTCAGCGGTGGTTTGATCACGTTCAAGAAACAAAGCCAAACATCTTTGTCACCTACAATGGAGACTTCTTTGACTGGTGAGCTAATATTTTGCTGTTTCCATAAAACTACTTATACTGTCATGTTTTTGTCTCACTCCTCCACCTCGCTCATATTGTTTTGATTCTCTCAAGGCCTTTTGTTGAGACTCGGGCTGGCCTCCATGGGCTGAGCATGCACAGGGAGATTGGTTTCCAGAAGGACAACCAGGGAGAGTACAAGTCCAGTCAGGCCATCCACATGGACTGCTTAAGGTGTGCACATCTGTGACACTGTTAAAATGACATCGGTGTGATTAATATTAGAGCTGCATTGAATATTTGATTTGTTGTCAACTATTTTAATAATTGAAGGATTGGTTTGAGAATCATTTTAAAGAAAAAAAAAAGTCAACATTCTTAAGTTGTAACATTAATATTCTGTATTTCCTGGTTATTTCCTGTGGTTTAATTTACCTCTTCTAAGACAGTAATGTAAAGACTATATATATATATATATATATGGTCTATTGACAAAGCAAGAGATCTTTAGGACATCATTGTGAAACACTGATGGACATTTTTAACCATTTTTCTCCAGGTGGGTAAAAAGAGACAGCTATTTGCCGGTTGGAAGTCACAATCTGAAGGCAGCAGCAAAGGCTAAACTGGGCTACGATCCAGTAGAGTTGGACCCAGAGGAGATGTGCCGCATGGCTACTGAGGAACCGCAGGTACAGTATGGACTTCAGTTTTCACAGCCTGGAAAATAAAGACCTTAACTATTTTAAAAGTGCAGTTGCAATTTCACTGACTTTTATTTCTGTCTTTCTGTTAGACTTTAGCAACCTACTCAGTGTCAGATGCTGTGGCCACGTATTACCTTTACATGAAATATGTTCACCCCTTCATCTTCGCTCTGTGCACCATCATCCCCATGGAGCCTGATGAGGTCTGTCTAAAGAACACGTTGTAAAAGAAGACTGCAGTCCAAAAAACACAATGCATTTTGATGATTATTCATTGCTTTTCTTGTGTTGTCTCTCTGTCACCAGGTGCTGCGTAAAGGCTCTGGGACTCTGTGTGAAGCCTTGCTCATGGTGCAGGCCTTCCATGCCAACATCGTTTTCCCCAACAAGCAGGAGCAGGTCTTCAACAAACTGACAGATGACGGCCACGTCATGGACTCAGAGACCTACGTAGGCGGCCACGTGGAGGCACTGGAGTCGGGAGTGTTTCGCAGTGACATCCCCTGCCGTTTCAAAATGGTGTAGTGGAGATGATTTTTTCTTGATGTTAATCCTACATCATACTTGTCTGTTTAAAATGTGACAGTTTGGTTTGTTGACAGAACCCAGCTGCATTTGACTTCCTGATGCAAAGAGTTGAGAGGACGATGCGTCACGCCATTGAGGAAGAGGAGAAAATCCCTTTGGAACAAGTCACCAACTTTAATGAGGTGTGTTGACTTTTCATTTTGTCCATGCTGTGTCCCATGTAAAAATATTTTGGGTTTCTGGCAAACAGATGTGGTTAACCTTTGGCAATGTCACTGCAAATTTGCATCAAGTTAAAATGTTTATATGTAAATTAGGTTTGTGGCAAACTCGTGATGGACTTCTGGCTCCTGAAAAAAGTATGACAAATAGTCCAATCAGCTATACCCACTGGTCATAAGAGTCATAGGGGGGCTGGAGACTATCCAAGCTAACACTGGCTGACAACCATTCATGCTCATAATCACATATATGGCTACTTGAGAACCAATTACCGTACCACGCATGTCTTTGGACTGTGGAAAGAAGCCAGAGTCCATGAAAGAAACCCACACAGGCGCAGGGAGAACATCCGAAAAATCAATCTTGAAAGAATGACCATCCATCCATTATCTATACACCGCTTAATCCTCTGTAGGGTTGCGGGGGGCTGGAGCCCATCCCAGCTAACTTAAGGCGAAGGCAGGGTTCACCCTAGACAGGTCCCCAGTTATATATAAAAACTACATAAAATAGGAATTAGTCACAAATTTGCTCCAAATAGTAAAAGCTTCAGCATACCAGTCAGGCAGGAGTCTTCTTGTCACAGCTCTAATTTGCATCTGAAAATATGACCTTGCTGCAAATTTGCAGCAACATTGCTGAAGGTTGACTACAACTGTGTGCAATAAATGCTGTCAATGCAAACATAAATGGATGTGTTTGCCACCAAAGGCAAACGTGTAAATAGAAATTTAGCACTAGTGGCAAATTACCAGTGAACATGTTTGTTGCAAACGTTTAGTTTTTGTAAGGGGTTTCTTTTTTGTATCGTCACCCAGCATATTCAGTGTAAAATTATGAAACATCTCTATTTTTGTAGGTTTGCGATGAAATCAAAAAGAAGCTGACTTCCCTGAAGGAGGTTCCAAACAGGATCGAATGCCCCCTCATCTACCATCTGGATGTTGGTGCAATGTACCCCAACATCATTCTCACCAACCGCCTGCAGGTAAGATACAAGCAAAAATGCATGGGATAACATGTAGAAGTGCGTGGAATTCTCTGTTTTATTTTTATACTTTTTTCAGCCATCAGCTATGGTTGATGAGGCAACTTGTGCCGCCTGTGACTTCAACAAACCTGGCGCCACCTGCCAGAGGAGGATGACCTGGCAATGGAGAGGGGAAATCAGTAAGTCATTGTTCTAAAGTTGTGTTCTGGATATGAAAAAGGTTAATTTAACATTTAATGAATTTGCACAAACATTTATTTGCTCTGTCTGCAGTGCCTGCTAGCCGCAGTGAGTTCCACCGCATCCAGCAGCAGCTTGAGTCTGAGAAGTTTCCACCTTTTTTCCCCAACGGTCCACCTCGGGCCTTCCACACTCTCAACAGGGAGGAGCAGGCCAAACATGAGAAGAAACGTCTGGCAGGTACTTTATTTGACTGCTTCCAGTAGATTTTGGCCATAGGCAATCTAAACTTCGAACGCATAGCAAGACTTGTTTTTTCCTTATACCAGACTACTGTAAGAAGGCCTATAAGAAGGTACATGTCACCAGGCTGGAGGAGCGAGTTACCACCATCTGCCAGAGAGAAAACTCATTCTATGTCGATACTGTCAGAGCTTTCAGAGATCGGCGTTACGAATTTAAAGGCCTCCATAAGGTATGTATAAATCTCTTTAGTTGTTTATTCTTTAAACTCTCTTTCATGTAATTTCAAGTGTTCATTACAATTATTTGCTGTAAAGTAATTGTTCTTTGCCTTATCATTGCTTCAGGTGTGGAAGAAGAAACTGTCATCAGCTCAGGACAGCGGAGATGCCGCTGAGGTGAAGCGCTGTAAAAACATGGAGATCCTGTACGAGTCCCTTCAGCTGGCTCACAAATGCATTCTCAACTCTTTCTACGGATACGTCATGAGGAAAGGGTAGGAGTCAACTACAGTTTTCATCTTTCAGTCATCAGATATCCAGTTGCACTGTTACTTGAGCTCTAAAGCCTTTTACTGCTGTGAAATCAGTCAGTGCTGAGTGGCCTAATGTTGTCCGTGTTGTCTTTGTGTCTCCATCAGGGCCCGCTGGTACTCCATGGAGATGGCTGGTATTGTGTGCTACACTGGAGCCAACATCATCACTCAGGCCAGAGAGCTCATCGAACAAATAGGGTGAGTATCATAGTGATAATGTGATGCCTAATTACAGAAAGTACCTTCTTGGTCAGTGCAGGGTCAGCTCAGAAGACACTGGAAGAGATCCACTGCCTTGTTTAGGAACGTTTCATCAGCAATTTTTTGCCAAAATGTTGGCTTGAATTTGGCTTCCACGTAATGGTTTTTATCTCACTGTTTTTCCTCTAACCTGCAATTAAAATACTGGATGTTGTAGGTCAGGTTAGTCAGTTGTAAAACAATAAATGTCCATTTCTTACACTTTCCACTTTCTGTGACTCAGGAGGCCTCTTGAGTTGGACACTGATGGTATCTGGTGTGTCCTCCCCAACACCTTCCCCGAGAACTTTGTTGTAAAGACCAGTAATGAGAAGAAATCCAAGGTGACCATCTCCTACCCAGGGGCCATGCTGAACATCCTAGTGAAGGAGGGATTCACCAACGATCAGTACCACGAGCTGGTCGACCCGGCATCCCTCACTTACAACATCAGATCAGAGAACAGCATCTTCTTCGAAGTGGACGGTCCATATCTGGCAATGATCCTGCCTGCCTCAAAAGAGGAAGGGAAGAAGCTGAAAAAGAGGTAGGCAGCAGTTTTATTTTTTATTTGTTTACTGTCATTTAATCACATTCCCATCACATTCTGGTCTATAAGAATTAGTTTCTTCTCTTTGGGTTGAAGTAGCAATGTTAAAAGTTTAAGGATTCAAGGTTCCTTTGTTCTTTTTAGGTACGCTGTGTTCAATGAGGATGGTTCTCTGGCTGAGCTGAAGGGTTTTGAAGTGAAAAGAAGAGGAGAGCTTCAGCTCATTAAGATCTTTCAGTCATCTGTGTTTGAGGCTTTCCTCAAAGGTACCACTCTGGAAGAAGTCTATGCTTCCGTGGCCAAGGTGGCCGACTACTGGCTGGATGTGCTTTACAGCAAGGTAATTATCTTTTATTTTATTTAACCTTTATTTAACCAGGAAGAGAAACTCATTGAGATTAAAAATCTCTTTTTCAAGAGTGTCCTGGACAAAACAAGCAGCAACACAATCTACGATCAAAAGCTAAAAAACAGTAGTTTGTTCCATGTGTTTCCGAATTATATTACGTAATTGCTCTTTATTGCCTAAGTAACATTTTCCGGGACAAAACTCTAAGTGAAAACTTTATCTTCTATTCTTATCTTCATCACAAAAAGGTGATTGATTTATTTCATTGTTCCCCAGGCTGCCAACATGCCAGATGCAGAGCTGTTTGAACTGATCTCAGAGAATCGCTCAATGTCCAGGAAGCTTGAGGACTACGGAGAGCAGAAATCGACATCTATCAGCACAGCTAAGAGACTGGCAGAGTTCCTGGGAGACCAGATGGTGAAAGACGCTGGTCTGAGCTGTCGCTATGTCATCTCCCGAAAACCAGAGGGTTCCCCTGTCACAGAAAGGTGAGGCAACAGTTCTGAAAATACAACTTCATATTATTAGAGAGCTAGAGATTGTTTGAAAGAGAAAATACCACTTTCTCACAGTAATGCTGTGTTTGACACCTGAAAGTGGCCCGAGGCTACAGCTGTAGCATCATTCACATCACTGATAAACCACAAAGTCACACTACTTCATTCTTGATACATACTACGTTCTTTATTGTCGACCAAATGCGTGGCCTGTCTAGTCAGGGCTCCATCTGATAGTTCAAATAGTTCAAATGTTTGCATGTTTAGGATGAATCCATGGCGTGTGTGAATGAAAGGACTTTTCGTAATCGTTGCATTTTAGCTTTTTAGCATATTCATATCACAATGACTGTGAAAATATGATTTATCAGTCAGCACTACCTTTATCACAGCAGAAACTTTGACTTTTTTAACATTAACATTGCCTCCACTCTAACTACTGTGTTATAACAGTGAAGATAAAACTCTGATCGACATCTTTTACCATTTTCATTAACAATTTATAGACCAAACCATTAACTGATTAACTGCAGAAAATGACAATAAAAACATAAAAGTTGCAGCCCTATTAAAAAGCACACCACCATGATGATAGATATGATCGGTTTGATATGATAGGATCGATTTCTGGCATTAGCATCAATAAATAAAATTATGTTAGAGCTGCTCTCCCGATGTCAAATGTCTATAGGGAACAAGCACTTTGCGATATTAGCAGAAGTAAAAGCCTTGAGGTTTACACTGACTGATTGTGTCTCTCCATCAGGGCCATTCCTCTAGCCATCTTCCAGGCGGAGCCCAGTGTGAAGAAACATTTCCTTCGTAAGTGGTTGAAGATGCCCAGCCTGCATGACATGGACATCCGCTCTGTGAGTTGTTATTTATTGGATACAAAAAGCAGAGGCACAATTTTTGCATGACTATAATTTGATTGTGTGATCTTCTGTCTTTTTTGTTTGTTTGTTTGTTTGTTTGTTTGTTTGTTTTGGGCCTTTACAGATCCTTGACTGGAGCTATTACATAGAGAGGTTGGGTAGTGCAATTCAGAAAATCATCACCATCCCTGCTGCGTTGCAACAGGTTAGAAAAAACTAATCTAACAGTTTTTTTTCAGTTAATATCTCAGCTTCATTTTAACATGAATTCAAATAATTTCTGTTGAACTTAAGGTAAAGAATCCAGTTCCCAGAGTGAGGCATCCCGACTGGCTCCACAAAAAACTCCTGGAGAAAAATGACATCTACAAGCAAAAGAAAATTAGTGAGCTGTTTACCAGTGAGGGCAAGAGACAGGTAGGTTCACCTCACAGCAAAATGCCATCTTCAAATCAAATCATCAATGCAGTAAGTTTCCCCTGGATAAAGGGAAGTGTCTCACCTTTTTTCCCCAAATGTCCTTGTCTCTTTCAGGTGGCCCGCCAGCCTAATGAAGAAGGCCAAGCTGCTGACATAGAGGACTTTGGGATGCCTCCCAAACCCCTGCAGCCGGCCATCCTCATCAGCACCAAGCGGAAGCGGGTTTCACAGGGAGACGACAGCCAGGTGGAGTCTCAGGACGTTGAGCTCACACAGTCCTGGAGAGAGATCCTGGGACCACCACCACCTAAGGGAAGCACACGGGTAGGAAATCAGCAGTGTTGGCATATCAATTCCCAGTCAATTGCTAAATATGATTTGAAACAATTTAAGATTTGTTCCAGGATCTCCTAATACATGTTTAAAAATTACTGTGTCTGTATGCAGGAGGAGCTCCTTGTGTGGCTGCGTTACCATAAGAAAAAGTGGGAGCTGCAGCTGAGGCAGAGGAAGGAGAGAAAGAAGAGGAGGAGGCTGCTGGATGGTGAGGCTCAGCCTGTCGGTGGAGGAGTGATCAGAGATGGCCCCACCACCGGCCTGGGAAGCTTCCTCCGCAGAACAGCACGCAGCATCTTGGACATGCCGTGGCAAATTGTGCAGGTGGAGCAAAGTTATCCCATATTAATCTAAAATAATTTAACAAATAGAAAAATCCTGAGAAAATGATAAACAATGTGATGTTTTCTTACTCTCAGATTGCAGAGACGAGTCACCCTGGTCTGTATAAGTTGTGGGCTGTGATTGGAAATGACCTCCACTGCATGAAACTCAACATCCCACGTGTCTTCTATGTCAACCAGAAAGTCCCAAAACAAGAGGAGGGACCTACATACAAAAAGGCATGCAATGAGGAGATCCAGTAAAAAAAAAAACATAAATGCTGAAAGCATGTTTTTCCATAATAAGTTAACCAAATGAATTTTCGCAACCATGTGTCTTCAGGTGAACCGCATGCTGCCTCGTTCCAACATGGTGTACTACCTTTATGAGTACTGTGTACCAGAGGACATGTACCAGGAGCACATCAATGAGATCAATGCTGACCTCTCTGCACCAGACATTGAAGGAGTCTACGAAACACAGGTTTCTGTATATTCAATTCAATTCAATTTTATTTATATAGCGCATATTTACAACATATGTCATCACATAGCGCTTGATATAGCGATATTCTTCTCCTGTGCTTTCACAACCTCTTTCATGATGCTCTCTGTGAGTCCACTGTAGCATGAATGACCTTATTTGTGTTGGGGACATTATACTATATAAACTGTATAAACGTGCAAATCTTCTTTATATTCTTTGTATAACATTGCAACCAGAATACAGCATTAATGTAAGCTCCTCTCCTTCCTTTCAGGTCCCCTTGCTGTTTCGTGCATTGGTGCAGCTCGGATGTGTCTGCATGGTCAATAAGCATGTTGTGAGGGATCTGGCCGGGAGGGAGGCAGATACTTTCGATCTGGAGCATCTAGAAATGAGGTCTCTTGCCCAGTTCAGCTACCTAGAACCTGGTAAGACATGTCTAAGACACTGTTTATCTTGAATTTTAAATTATCCTCCGGAGATTATTTGTTTTGTTTGTTTCATTGATCATTTGCTTTCCCTCTAACCTAATATTGGCATGGTTAGATTTTAAAGTGCTGACAGCAGGGAGCTGCCACAACGTAATGTTAACCCATCTAATACAGTTGTTAAGCTTATTACATGAAATATTTAATATTTAACTAAACAATCAAGTTTTGGTGGATGGATGGATTCAACTTCAATTTCCTGGTATAACAGTGGACTATTACATAGAAAGAATTTGTAATATCCTGCACGTGGATTTTGTTATATGTGACAAGTTTCTACATTACTGTGTCTTCTCAGGGAGTGTTCGGCACATCTACTTGTATCATCACTGCCAGGGCCACAAGGCTCTGTTTGGCCTGTTCATCCCCTCTCAGCGCAAAGCTAGCATCTTTGTCCTGGACACGGTAAGAGTAACACAACTCTTTACTTGTGCCCCAGACATTTTGTTGGTGTTTTTACACACATTTTTTGTGTATTTGTTTTCACGTTTCCTCTCAGTACTGATATCACAATAAATTGCTCTCCAGCTGTAGAAAGTAATGCTCAAGATGTGTCATTAATTTGTGTTTTTAGGTTCGAAGCAACCAGATGCCCAACCTGAGCAACCTCTACGCAGCTGAACGCACCGCCCTGCTGGAGAAAACGACAGAGGAGCTTCTGCCTCCAGAAAAACATAACTTTGAGGTTCGAGCTGAAAATGACATGAAAGCTATCTCCCGGGCACTGCAGCGCATTCTGCTAAGCTACAAGGTAAAATACACTGGTCATGTATAAATACAGACAAATTTTGAAGTTGTGTTAATGTGACTAAATTGGCAAATGCATGTTTCTGTTTCCAGGAGGAGCGTCGTGGGCCCACACTCATCGCTGTGCAGTCAAACTGGGAGTTGCGGCGATTGGCAGCAGGGATGCCAGTGCTTGAGGAGTTTCCAGTTGTTCCAGTACATGTAGTTGATGAGATCAGCTATAATGTGCTGGACTGGCAACGCCATGGTGCCAGGCGCATGATCCGCCACTACCTCAACCTGGACAGCTGCCTGTCACAGGCTTTTGACATGGCCAGGTATGAACTAAATACTAGCTCTGTGTTCATGTTCCTACAACACATAAGGCTGACCCTAAGAGGATGGAATGGTCTCTTTTTATTTCTCTTCTAACAACTGGTTTTAGTCAAAATCCTCTACCAACCTCTTAGATGCTTACTTTGTTGCGGGAGCCTCTAATACAATGTGCTTTATGTTAATTTTTATGTGCAAATTTAGTTCCAAGCAGCATTAGAATTTTTAAAACGTCACTTCAAAATGTCACTTTCAGGTATTACCACTTACCTGTGGGAAACCTGCCCCAGGATGTGTCAATCTTTGGATCAGACCTGTTCCTGGCAAGACATCTACGGAAACACAACCACCTGCTGTGGCTTTCACCAACAGCCAGGCCTGACCTTGGAGGAAAAGAGGCTGATGACAGTCGTCTGGTCATGGAAAGTGATGAAAGGGGCTCTGTGGAGATTAATGCTCAAGGATGTTATTCCACAGGTACACAAACACCAGGAGCTCACAGAGAAGAGAAGTTTTATTTTTTTTAAAGGTGTCTTTCTCTGCATTTATGGATTGTCGTGTTTCTTCCAGTATGTGTGGAGTTGGACCTGCAGAGTCTGGCGGTGAACACCATCCTCCAGTCGCAGCATGTCAATGACATGGAGGGTGGAGCCAGTCTGGGCGTCAGTTTTGATGTGATCCAGCAGGCCTCATTGGAGGACATGATGTCAGGAAACCAGGGCGCCAGCGCTCTCGCTAGCTACGATGAGACTGCTCTCTGCTCCAACACCTTCAGGTATGTGAATGCCTGTTGTGCACAACAATCTAATCCTGCTTTCATACAGTCCAGTGTCATGGAAATTTGCTATATCATTAAACTCAGAAAACACAAAACACTTTGCTGGGTCGTTGGCAGATTTAATTTAATGTATACAATGGAGAGTTTGTCGAGATTCTCAAAGGAGAAGTACAACTGCATCAGCTTTTATAGTGATTCAGAAATTCTTTTTCATTGGTTAGTATACATAGATGTAAATTTAACTCCATTATTAGTTCCATACTGTATAAGAACAAGAGTCCTTCTTCCCCAAACCCTTTTTAGGGGTGTAAAAATATCTTCTGTTGTTGGCCTCAGACTTTTTGACCCTTAGTGACTTCTTCAACACCTGTGCTACCAGAATTCTATTCTACTAACAAAAATAGTTCCACAGCAAGAGCACATGTACATAAAATGGACACGGATAATAAATGACAATCTAAGAGATCATGATTGATTTTACTTTCACACTAGCAATAGAGGCATGGCAGGCAAAGAAAAACTCTGGACATTGCTGTTGAGGTGTTCAATATGTTGTGCTTCTGTTTGTTCGTCATTGTTTAAGCAGGCAAGTCATGTTTTATGTTTTGCTCAACCCACTGTTTTCTGTGCTGTATGAGCAGGATCTTGAAGAGCATGGTGGTTGGATGGGTCAGGGAGATCACACAGTACCACAACGTGTATGCAGACAACCAGGTGATGCACTTCTACCGCTGGCTGCGCTCACCAAACTCGCTGCTCTACGACCCTGCGCTGCACCGCACCCTGCACAACATGATGAAGAAGGTGTTTCTCCAGTGAGTGTCAAATCCTTTATACTGCGAAAACCACTTTTTAGACACATCTTGAAAGCATGTTTTGAAACTATGGTAAAATCTCTTACTTGTTTATAATGCAAACTGCTGTGTCATTAACAGTTTACCAGTATAGGCAGGTTTTGATATTCATCTCATTTAGCTCTGTTCCCCTGATTTAATAAAGTGTTAAAGTTTTTGCACTCATCAAAGTTTTTTAATAAAATTACTTATTGTACCTAAATATGTAAAATAAATTTTACACAGAATCAATCACCTGTGGATATCAGAGAGCAGAGGTTCATGTGAGGGTGAGTCAGCTAACTGAGTTTGTGATTTGCGTGGCTCAAGCACACAAACTGTGCTGTCGATGGGTAAAACATTATTAATGAATGGCTCTATATTAGATTAAACTTATGATTCCTATAGGACAAAATGATCCTCATGATGTTTTCATTTTTCATACATCCCCACCTCCCGTTAAATGCATAACTTCTGCAGTATTCCGTTAATCATTCTCTTATTCTGCTGTCAGGTTGGTTGCAGAGTTCAAGCGTCTGGGCTCAACTGTGGTGTACGGAAACTTTAACAGGATCATCTTGTGTACTAAGAAGAGGAGGATAGATGATGCCATCAGCTACGTAGAATACATCACTAACAGGTCAGACATTTGTACTCTCCTGGTCACAACTCTATGAATAATGTATGTAAATGAATATTATAGCTTAGTTTCTGAGTTTATTCACTTCTAACCTCTGACCTGTTTTTAGAATAAATACAAGGATGTATCAATACTTTGAAGACCTCCTCCAATAAAAATCTAATCAGGAAGATTACATTTTTTAAAAACTATATATTTTAATTGACAGCTGAGTCAGTAAGTACGTGCTTGTATATGTTTGTCCTCAGTGGTCTAAGATAAGACCTAGAAAAAAACAGAAATGACATAATTACCCATTAGAACTGTTAGATGATGTGGTCTCCATTATAGGAAGTAATTTCTATAAAGCAAACCTAAAAGAGGAGCACTACCCATTACACTAATGGAAGTAATAACTAAAAAGTGAAATTATGCCAATATATCTAACCAAAATTGTAGCATGAAGCAAAGTATCTTCTGGGATTGTGGTAATTGTGATATTTTTATGGCTGGCAGCGGTTTTTTTCCTGGTCTTCAGGAAGCATTACAGCAGCATTTCTAAAACCTCTGACACAACAAGCAACAATGGTTTTATATGTATGAACATTATTGCTAATAATTATTTCCAGATATTATCCTCGATTTAAAAAATAAATAAATAAATCAGTTTTGACATTTTTATCACATTACATGTGCTGGAAACTCCAACAAATCACCCCCAAACTGTTTCTCTTCTAGCATACATTCCAGAGAAATCTTCCACTCTTTGTCTATCTCCTTCTCACGATGCTGGGAGTTCCTGCTGTGGATGGACCCAGCTAACTGTGGTGGCGTGAAGGGCAAACTTCCGTCCAGCATCTTGTATGGAGAGGTATTCCAAACTAAAACCTCAGTTTATTTTCATTAACTATAGTTTACTAAGCTGATTGCAGTACTTATTCTCCCAACTTGATGGTCGTTTTTAGGATGGAGCCAAACAGAAAAAAAGCAAACGAGGAGAGGGAGACGAGGAGGGCAGTGAGGATGAAGATGAAGAGGATATTGAGGAAGATGACGGAGACGGAGAGAAAGATGAAGTAGAGGAGCTGATTGAGAGCAACTGGAATATCATGCAATATCTTCCTCAAACCGCCTCTTGCCAGAAATATTTTCTTATGATTGTCTCGGGTAAACAAAAAACAAACAAACAAAAAAAACATCTGATTTTCTTTTTCTTTGCTTATACTTGTATGAACCGCTACCAACTCTTACATGCACCTTTTCCATGCCAGCCTACATCGCAGCTGTGTACCACAGCATGAAAGAGGAGCTGAGACGTAATGCTCCCGGAGCAACGCCAGTCAAGAGACGCGGAGGCAGCCAGGCTTCCCAGCAGGCCGTTGGGGACTTGAGTGCTCTTCCTGGTAAGATGGTTTTGGAGGCTGCTTCCGCTAATCAAGATTTCTGTTGTGTTCCTTGAAAACTGCACATTCACTCCTGTTACACTTTTAAAGCTTTTAAAACTCTCTCCCACAGGAATGATCTCCTTCTCCCAGGAATACGTGTCCAGTGAGCTGACGCAGAACTTTTTCACCATCACCCAGAAAATCCAGAAAAAGGTGACTGGTACCAGGAGTGTGACCCAGACCTCAGAGATGTTCCCCGTCCTGCCTGGTTCGCACCTACCACTCAACAACCCAGCACTGGAGTTTATCAAATATGTCTGCCAGGTATACCAAAGCACCACATGTTTGGTACTTGCCAAATTAAGGAGTACTGAATAACAAACACCTTTCAAAGTGCTTGTCATCTGTCACGTGTAGGTTTTTCGTCTTGCTGCACTCAACAGTTTCATGTAAGCTAATGCACCATTTATTGAAATTTCTCACCACCTCTTCTCTCCTCAGGTGCTTTCTCTCGATGCCAACATTGTGAATCAGGTGAACAAGCTGAAGAGGGACCTCCTGCGTCTCGTGGACGTTGGAGAGTTTTCGGAGGCAGCCCAGTTCCGTGACCCCTGTAACTCCTACATCCTGCCTGAAGTTATCTGCCACCAGTGCAATTTCTGTCGTGACCTCGACCTTTGCAAGGACCCATCAGTGGCTCAGGTAAGAGCTGAGCCAAAGAAAGGGAGCACCTGATAACAGTTTGAAGTGTATTACAATATCTTCTGCTAGAATTCAGAAATCTAAGTGAGATGAACTGTGTTGTGTGCTTCTCAGGATGGGTCTGTTCTGCCTCAGTGGTTCTGCTCCAACTGCCAGGCACAGTATGAGACTGAGTCCATTGAGATGGCTCTGGTAGAGGCTCTGCAGAAGAAACTAATGAGCTACACGCTGCAGGACCTGGTGAGTAAAACAATGCTTATATACTGTATATTCAGTACAGTACAGATGAGACCAAATAAAATCCGCTTTAGGACATGCACTGCTATTGTTAAAGCTGGAGTGCAGCATTTTTACATATAAATGAGGAGCTATTACTTTCAAATCCTTGCCACACGAGTTTACACAGTGCTGTCTATGCCTATCAGTGACAGGTAAATCTCTGTTTCGTAGTGTACCAGAGTTTTAAATGTATTGTAAAACTCTGCATTCAGATGAAGGATTACAGTATTAAAAAGAAAGTGATCGCTGGCAATGACAGTGTTTGTGTAGTTACACTCGCTACCAGAAGGGGGAGACAAAAGTTGCACACTGCTGGTTTAAGTGTAAGGGGTCATGTCCACAGAATATCATTTCAACACTTCGGATTCATTGTCTTTGTAAACACCTGTGCAATGCATTCTGGTAGCATCACAATGCGTTCCAAGAGACGGGGCTTTACATTGCTCGGCCCTTATCAACAAAAAGTTGAGGCCTGGGATACTTCTCCAGCCGCCACTCACCTCTTCTGGAAACTGCGGGAAAACTCTAAAATCAAGACAAATTCAGCAGCTGCATGGCTTATTTCTCGTCTCAGACGTTGTCAGAAATGCATTTTGGTAAACCTTTTTCGTAATATAACTGAATGTTTTTGAATAAGCTGCTGTATTGGTCTGGTTTTACACCCAGGAGGAGGCAGCTGATTCCCAGTGCCATATTTTTTTCTAACTAATTGTAGAGAACATCAAGTCTCCCCTGAGGTGGAATTAACATATTTTTTAGCTTATGCTTCAGCAATGTAAAATATGCCATATTTATTTTTAATGTTCATTTTAGGACGATGCAGATGTTTCATTTTAAAGCGGTTATCAGCCATTACTAATGATAATACAAATATCATTGTGCGTCCCAATTTTCCAGTTAGATTTCCTGTCTTACATGCTCTTTAAGTCACTTTCACCCATTTCTCTCCTGAAGCTGCCTCACAGCTTATAACTCTTGTAATTTCAGGTGTGCACCAAATGTAAAGGGGTGAAGGAAGCGAACATGCCCCTCTACTGCAGATGTGCTGGAGACTTTGATCTCACGTTCTCAACCAAGGTTTCTGCTCTCAAACATATTGCATCATTCAGCTTAGTGGTGAAAGCATATGATTGTTCTCATTTCACAGAGCTGCTTTGTTTTTCTTTTGCTTCCATCTATAGAGCTTCTCTGAGCAGATCACGGTGTTTCGGAACATAGCATCCCACTACAGCATGAGCTTCCTGGAGGAGAGCATCGACTGGTTGCTTGTTATGAGCCCTCAGATCAGCCAGAACAGCCATTAAATGTAACATCTGCTGCAGAGGTCCCCAGGTGCTCTGTGGCAACTGGAGATTGGGGTACACTTGATGCTGAAACTTTTACTTTCCCAGGTGATGCACTTCATCAGCCTTAATGTCTGTTTCTGTGCTGAGCGATCGGGTGTAATCAGGACATCAATGAAGCAGGTTTAAAAAGAAATCTGTGCACTGTAGATATATTTGAATTCTTGATTATGCCACATTGCAACTATGTATGAATTTCAGATTTTCATCTTTTATTTGTTAATAAATATTTTTTCTAAGTGTCTGAACTGTGAGCCTGTTTGATTTTGCTGCACTTTGGACTGCAGGTCTGACGCAAAGGAAAAAGTATAAACATCCTTAATGCCATCTACTTCGCAAACTTTCACTAATCAGCAGTCACATTGAGTTTCTTGCTCATTTGGCTGCTAATATGTCTGTTGTGGCTTTGCACAGTTTCATTCCACCGCCATATTGAATGCTGCATAATCATTAACTGAATTATTGAGCAAATTGAACCTTCATCTGGTAACAATTTGGCTTTTCACAGTGACAATATAAAAAGACGAAGCATTTTGTCTAATTGGGAGCAGTTATTTGCCGTTATCCAATGTGGGAAAAATATTTGGTGATTTGTAATTACTGAACTCATGCACTCCATCACTTTAACCTCGTTGCCCCACAGATGACTCACTTTGCCTGCTGATGGGTGTCTCCCAGACAAGTAATCACATTTCAAACTGAACTGAGGTACAATTAGATTGGCTCCTTGGAGGTTCTCACTGACACATGCTGAACATGAGGGCTGACAAAAGAGAAAATAAGAGCACTTCTGGGTTTGTTTCTACAATCTTTACATTTTCAGTTGTTGCATTTCAATACACATTAAATTTTAACACTTTGTCAAAGTAAAATGATTTAACTTAACCACTCTTCTTGAAGATATAACATTCTTTGAATTTTCACCCCTTTACATGTCATAAACCCACATTTTCCAAACCAACACGTGGCTGCCATCTTGGCAGATATCGATCCATTAGACTTGAGTCTTAGGTCTTTTTCCACCACTGACATTTGTATAGCTCTCAGGCGTCCAGATGGATTCACACTTCCCCACAATCTTGTTAGGGAAACCATTTTATGGGAAATGTCTGCTTTATTTGATTACTGTTCATTGCTCTCCTCGTCCATCTCCCGACAGTTTCCTCCTGTATCTTCTCATTATGTCGAACACGTCAGGTTGAAAGACCAAAGGAAATGAATCAGAATATCTGGATTCTTCGAGCACGGTGCAGTTTTATCTTAGTAATAATGCAAATTTAAAAGAGCACAGGTTAAAGAGGTTTCATATTTTGTATTCAAGAAATAATGTCATACTGATGCTTATGACTGAAACACACACAAGTTAATAAAGGGCATTTATTGTTGGATTGAATGTCTGCGATACATGGACATAGTTTGTATGGTTTGTAGATCGGTTTCATACAGAGAAAATAAACACATTCTCTACGTGGTGTTAGTATATTCTGAAGTCATGTCAGGTTGGACAGAAACAAGTTTCATTCCACTGGAGAACAGTAAAGGTCCATCAAGGTTTGAGGTAATACATGAACAGAGCCTGCTGTTATTCGGATACATTAAGAGAACTGTCTGTCCAAAACAAGCCCACAGGGATGTGGTTCTTTCTCAGTTTATTCCCTCTAAGAGCGTAGCTGCACAGTCCGATCCATCACTGAGCGGTTGCAGACACCTGAGAAACAGTTACTCTTGTTGCCACAGTCAGTTGGTGTAGGAGAGTCCATGCAATTGGCCAGTGAGGACCGAGGCAACTCTGACGACATCACAGCGCTACACCTTCTGACAGGTCCGAATGGTTTGAGCCGAAGCTGTTGATGAAGCTGAGCTCTGTGGAGATGGGTTCTGCGGGCTCCTGGATCACCTGTGGAAGACAAATACGCTAAACTTAGAGAAAAGACATTGACACTGTGATGTAGTAAAACAGTCCATCAAAAGACAACCATATAACCGTTATATAACCATAGACCATAGTCCAACTTTAAAAAATCTGTATAAATACATCAGTCACAATGTTTGAAAAGCCCTTCTTTTCTATGCTTAATGATCAGATCAGTTCAATTAAATTTCATTTATATGTCACCAACACCAACCAAAATTGTCTCAGGGCGGTTTACAGAATCCCGACACAAATCAACCACCTAGAACTAGCACTATGGTGACAGCGGCAAGGAAAAGATAGACGATCAGACAGGAGAGAAGAGATTAAGGAGAAGAAAGAATTAAAAGCAAGAAAAAAGTATATTAGTATGCATGCACCATGTATACGTGATACAAACAAGACTGACAGTAAATAAAATGGAGTCAGCATTCAAAGTGTTAAATATAGAACAGCTTAATGAGTATAAAGTGTGCTCATGAGGTTACTATTATAAGGATTTACAAATAAGCAAATGAGTCAGAAATATATGCCACTGATGATAAATGTATCATAAGCAAAGTAGAACCCAGATGTGTTGAATAATTGATGCTTTTTACTCACTTCATCAAACTTTCTCTCACTGTAGACTTCATTTTTGTCGATAAAAGTCAACATGATCCAGTCACAGATGATGGTGCACTAGAGGGGATAAAAATTAGAAGAAAAAACAGTTTGTGGTACACCGAGCGTCACTTTAATGTCTTGAGATTAGAAAAGAATGCAGTCAATACTCACAATCCCAACAGAAGTCATAGCAGTCACTGTGCTGATGATGGTTGGAATAGGACTAAATTTACCAGCCTGCATGAAAAGGACATGCAGTAATGTAAGGGTAGTCACCTCGGTAAGCAGGAAATAAAGTGTAGTGATGGAGAATCCACTTACATGTCCATGAACTATGATATCCAAACGCATGCCATAGGCCTTGATTAGTGTCCGAGACTCTACTCCATCCTTACTGTAGTATTTGGCAAACCTGGACAATTACACAGAAATCACTCTGTAAAGACGGGCAAACGTATCCCAAGACAAAGTGACAATCACAGTCAAAAATGTGGGATAAATCAGTGCTGGGCATCTGTGCTAACCTGTAATAGTAACCAGAGTTGGCCAGATCCTTTCGGAGGTCCAGACGACGGAATGAATATTTAGGTTTACAGTTTGAAGGATCCAGATCCAGGTTACAGTTCCAGTTGATGAAAACCCCGATCACTCCTCCCTGAGCGCAAACAGCATAACGTCTCAAACAATGATACAGCCATATCGTATTTCACTTTTAACTCATCTAGGTGCCAATTTTAAAACATCACAGACACATTATGTTATTCAAAATATGATACATATTGCACTATTGACCTAGAGTGTATTAGACTACATATGATACTTATTGTTGTTGGTAAATCTAAAAAGAATACTTAAAGGGTGATATTCTACCAAATAAATTATGCTTTTAGCCAAACTAAATATACATTTAGAAGACAAGAAAATGTTTAATTCTTTGAGAGAATTCCAAAAAATGTGCATCTCACACAATTAATTAAAGGGCCACAGATTGGTTTAGTCTTCAGCAATTAGCCCCAAACATTTAACTGGGATCACTGGGCTGCCAGACCATAATTTGATAATATTAACTAGAAAGTTCTCAAACAAATTATTTAAATATAATGACAACTTCAGAAATCCTCAAAGTTTACCAGGACGATACAAGGACATTTTTTAAACAGCAACACAAATAATAAACTGGAATAAATGAATGTGCGAGATGAACACAGAGGAAGACAGAAGCACATTTATGACAAAAAAAATAGAGCATAGTTCAAAAATGCATAAAGATGTTCACAGGCATAAGATATGAAATAAACCTTCTGGCTGAACACAGATTTACTGAAATTAATTACGGAGGAGGAGGATGTGCTGAATAATGATCAACAGAAATGTATCGTGCTATACAATAAGGTTACTGTGGAGATGGGAGAGGGTAAAGCAAACTTCTTTTATGTATCATTTGTAAGCTTATTAAGAAAAATAGTTTTTGTCGATCACAATGGACCATCAAAACGAAAGGGAAGTGGTGGCCTAGTGGTTTGTGAAGCGAACTTGTAACCAGTGGGTTGCCGGTTCGACTGGCAAGAAGTTGAGGTGGGAAAGTGAGAGCGAACGCTTGTCCCAATCACCACCTCTGTGGGCCCTTGAGCAAGGCCCTTAACCCCTGACTGCTCCCCGGGCGCTGCACCACAGCAGCCCACTGCTCCTTGTATGTATAGTTAAGGTTAACTTGAATAGGATGGGTCAAATGCAGACAAGGAATTTCCCCAAGTTGATCAATAAAGGTTAGATTTTTTTTTGTTATTTTATTATCAAAGTTGTTTCAAAGAATTTCAAAGACACTTCATTGAATCTTGCTAAGATTGGACAGCGTTTTACTGAGTTCTAGATGTAATACTGCAATCTCTAAAGGACTCCTTCTCTTAAGCTCTCACAAATATCAACAACCTTTCAAGAGGCGTTTCCAGATACATGTAAATCTGCTTCTGCATCACCAACTTTAAAGTAGGTGACCCCTGGTTTATCAGTGACTTCCATTAGCATTCTGTCTGTTGTATTCATGCTGATAGTTTCCTTTAACTTGTATCTTGCTTCCTATGCTATTTGGATTCAGAACTCACCAAAATATTGGGAAAGATTAAATCAGTGATAGACGAGTGTAATCCTGCAGGGTCTGTTTTTCTTGATCTTAGAAAGGCTTTGACACAGTTGTAATTATATAAATTATAGGATGCTTATCAATAAACTACCCTCACCTGATTACCTCACAGGGATTGAGTCATATTCAGGAGGATTTTATTAAAGGTTTATAATCATAAATTCACCATTCTAACATCTTTACCAGTTCCACTTTTATTTACTTTGTATATTAACAGTTCACTTTCTGTTTGTCCTGCAGTGATCCAGCTTTATGCCCATGACACTGTGATCTCTGTGAATGGTGGCAAAAAACAGCAAGCTGATTCCTGCCTACCACCAGACAGAGACATGCTACAGTATGGCTAGAGAGATCATGCCTCAAGATAATATAGATAAAACTGTAAGCACGTTCTTCTCAAAAGTCCATACAGGAGATATAACGATATCAGGGCAACGGCTACAAGTTTAGCTACAGAGTTTAGGCATCTTGGTGTCACATAAGTTCTTCAGAGTTCATGTAAACACCAAAAAGTTTAATTTGAGGGTTTAATTTAAGTTACATTGTAATGTATTTGGCTTCAGATTTAGATTTATTTCTCATTTTTTTAAACTAGTGAAGTATGGGATGTTATTAATTATTCATGTACGGAACATTTTCTGATTGGTGTCTGTGTATTGTATTTAGCTGTATGTATTATCTGCATGTAATAATTATGGTAAATGGTAAATGGTCTGCACTTATATAGCACCTTTCTACCTTAGTGGTACTCAAAGCGCTTTACAATGTGTTTCGCATTCACACATTCACACACACATTCACACACCAATGGCGACAGAGCTGCCATGCAAGGTGCCTGCCTGCCATTGGGAGCAACTTGGGGTTCAGTGTCTTGCCCAAGCACACTTCGACATGTGGAGGGGCTGGGGATCGAATCGCCAACCTTCTGATCAGTGGACAACCCGCTCTACCACCTGAGCCACAGCCGCCCCAAATTAAATTATGTTGTCTAGGAATTTCATATGAGATGTCATTTATTCTATTATCGATTGCCTAGTCGGGGCCCTTTTTGGGCTAACTCTCGAATACAGCTCTTATTTCTGTTGATCAATAAGCTCCGTCCCTGTGAAATAAATAATAAATAAAGGAAATTAAATGATAAAAAAATAACATGTAAACATTTTTAAATGACAAATATTCTTTATGAACCAACCCAGTGGTACATTTTGCAGTGCAGGTCTCATACTCACAGTCCTGCAGAGCTCAGTGAAATTCTCCCTGGCTTGTTCTGCGATGTAGCCCAGGCGGAAGTTAGGACAGTAGGGCTCCTTCTCCTCATGATAGCTACACTTATGGAGGTATTTCTGCATGTCACGCTTGTTCGAGGCGTCCTTAATATTTCCCCTGACAAAGACAAGACCTCTAATGAATATCTGAAACTCAATCTATCTGTGTGTGTGTGTGCGCGCGCGTGCGTGTGACTTTACCTCAGCACTTTAAATCTGGGGAAGTGGATTGAGTTCCTGATGAACACAGTGAAGTTGATGGCTTCCACTAATGGTGGCTCTCTGTTGAGGACAACAAATAATTAACGGTTCCCTAAAGTGACGTTATTTCAGGAGCTGGTTTCAGTGAAATGCTCAATTTGACCACATTTTTTTTAGTTCTATGACAAAGCAAATAATATCAGGCATATTTGATCTACTCTGTAAAATGTCCTTGTTGCAACATATTTTCTGCAGGCCCGCTTCCAATATAAGGACTTTAGTGATTGTTTATTTGTTATCAGGTAACAGACAGCCAACCAGCCATTATAGCTGTGTGAGGCTGGAAAGTTATTAATACAACATTTAGAGTAACTGTGGGTAAACGAGCACTGACTGTTGAGCTGTTTTATATTTTTCTTGTTAGTTTTAAACTTGTGTACGATATGTAAACATTTACTAGACTGATGACTACTGGGACTTCCAATCCAGTGGTGGAAAGTAACTAAGTACATTTACTCAAGTAATGTACTTACAAACCATTTTAAGGTACTTGTACTTTGTTTGAATATTTCCATGCTATGCTACTTTCTACTTCCCCTCCACCATACTGTTTTACTGAATTTATTTGGCAGCTTTAGTTACTTTTAAGATGAAGATTTAACACAATGGATAATATTGTATGCTTTTAAAATACAACATATTGTTAAAGATTAAACCAATGGTTTCCAACCTTTTGGGCATCTGACATTTTACCAAAAGCAGTGTGTATTTAGGGTCACATTACAGTTATCTATGAGTTGTTAACAGCTCCAGCAAATAGTGATTTTTCCCTCTAAGTTTCTCCAAAAACTAAAAACTGTTTTCTTTTCCTTCACATTTATTATTTGACACCCCTCAGATTTATCTGCTGTTCCTGTTTGTATAACTATATATAAAGTACTTCAAATTATCTGCAACTGCAGCAGCTACAACAGTAACATGCTGCTGCTGATGCTTTAGTTTTAACAATCTAATTATGTTATACATAGTAATATATCAGTCAGATGAACCAAACCAGTGCTTTCCCTTTAAAACTTATTAGCTATATTTTGCTGCTAAAACTTTTGTATTTTTCATGCCCAACTTTTACTTGTAATGGAGTATTTTTATGAAGATGTATTGGTATGTTCTGAATATAGCACCACTGTTACTACCAGAACTTAATGTGGATATTTCACTGAATTGTGTGTAGTGATACTATTTTGTTTTTTACTGGTATTAGAGGAGTCTACTTTTGTGAGTTGCCTTGTTACTCTACAAGCAGTGCCTTAATGCTAATGAAATACTTATAATGTCTCTTCTTTTTTGATTAATTTCAGTCTGGTTTCTATCTTTCAGTTGTCCCCTGACTGGATGATCCAAACAAACCTGACTTGAGCCTGACCACCCAGTTTATTGGAGATGACGTATCTCCTATGTCTTACCGTACTACAGCATGCTCCTCTATGGGACACCAGCTTTGGATCTCACAGGTTTTGAAGGTGTAGTTGTAGTACTGAACACATCTTCCGGTTCTTCTGCCTGCAGGAAGAAGAAAAATGGTGACAAATACAAACCAAGCAGTCATAAAGACAGATTGTGTGAGAAGAAGAAACGGTACCATGGCCATTAAAGTCGACCTCCCCCTCGACACAGTCAGAGTCTTTCGTACAGTTGGCTTTGGGAACTTTGAAATACTAAAGTGAAATAAGACAGATGTTCAGTGCTGGGAGACTAAGGTGTTTGTGTAACTGATACACTTACTAAATTGTATTGTCTTGCATGCTGTTATTCCTTTAGTTGACCTCTTACCTCAGCGCAGGTGCCCTGCATCTGATTGTAGGTGAATTCTCGTCTCAGTATTGTACTAATCACATCACCGCCCTTAAAAGAAAATGTCGAACAATACCCAATTTACTCCAGCTTAAAGAGATAATAATCCTTAAAGAGTAAAGGAAGTGAGAGTGTCTTCATGATGCTGCAACATTTATTCTGAACTCACCTCTGAGGGTCGAGCGTACTCCACAGTGTCCAGGATATCATCTCCATGAACTGCTGAGCCTTTCATGAGAGTGTAAATTGAGCTCTCCGGACGAGTTTCACTCTCTTGGTATGCTTTCTGACTTATAAACACATACCTTCAGGATGATAGAACAGACAGGAGCAATATCACATTTTCTGCCATGATGTCAAATTTTATTGGCGGCATCACGTTACACTGGATCTTTTCAGCCCTCTTTGCTGAAGCCAAGAAAAGAAGATGACGCACTTGAAACCAAGGCGTCTAAGAAATCATTTAAGACCTGAAAGATTTACATGAATAATAAGATTTTCAGAAGTTCCTAATCTGTAAAAATTGCTCTCCCCAGATCACATAACAGGTTGATGAGAGAGAGACGCTCTATCACAGTTCTTGTTATTAATTTTGTTTCCATCAATTATTATATCTACTTGCACTTAAGCTCCAAACTGGATGCATTTCCTCCCTACAAAATGCAATTTGTGAGTTTCAGACTTTGAAGCCACTGAGTATCTTTAATCCTTATATTCTATTCTTTACACACAGTGACATATTGATAACTAAGATATGTTTGCTTCACCGTAATTCCTAAAAGAAGTATTTAAACACTTTATACATATGTCTGATAGAAAATATGTAAAGAAACAATTAACAAGCTTTTGAATTTCATACATTTTCTCTTTTGGCACAGATAGGGGACATGCAAACCCACAAACATGAAACTTACCAGATGAAATAGGTGATTACGAGAAACTGAACAGTCCTGTAAATGACTCCAAGAGTTGTGTTTTTAACCACCATCACCTTGGGGGTCTCATAGTCCCAGAAACCTTGAAAAT
The DNA here is from genome assembly GCA_900302755.1 of Chromis chromis. Classification (NCBI taxonomy): domain Eukaryota; kingdom Metazoa; phylum Chordata; class Actinopteri; family Pomacentridae; genus Chromis; species Chromis chromis. Next base: position 73,466 of record OMNN01097695.1, read on the forward strand.
ACTCCAATATAAACCCGCGTAGCCCCATGGCGATGTGATGAAATGCTTCACACATATCCTGAGATGTCTTTCTTTCTCTGTGATTCTAACTCCACCTCTCTGTCTAGCTTTATTCTGTCATTGTTTCTCTTTCTCACTTTATCTGCTCCTGCTTGGCTCCAGCCTGCCTTTCTCTGGAGCATCACTGGCACCAGTGAGTGAGGAAGAAGACGAGGGGGTGGGGCTCAGATGTGGCTGAATTCTGATGTTTATTACTTCCGCCAAGTGAAGCGGCAGAGGTATATATTTTGAATATTTTGTTGAACTCAAGGCTTTGTTGGTTGTTTACTTATTTACTCTTTATTTAATGTATTTTCACTAATTGTTTTTTATTTTTAATTATTTTTTCAAAGCCAGTAAAGAAGTGCACTGAAGGGGAGAAATGGTTTATTTTAGTATTGTATTTCCTGAGCACACATTGTGGTGAAGGTAAAAAACAAATAGTTTACAATGTTTTATAATAAGGGACTGCTTGTGTTTTACGTACTTCATTACTATAATTATGAGCACAGGTTTAAGTTGATAAGTTATCAAGCCAAGTTCATGAAGTTACTGCAACTTGAATTTAGATTTAAATCAACTAACATAGAAATTAGTTTAATTAACACAGGATATTGAGTTGGTGCAACACAGCTTTTTAAACAGGTTTATCTAAATTAGTAAAAGTACATTTTTAATGATGTTGTGAGAATATGTGCACTCAATTACTATTTAAAGGATGTTAAATGACACGTGACACTGATTAACTTTCTCGATAAAGAAATTCTGGAAATCATTCATGTTATTATTGTTTCACACAGACGACCCTCCATCCATGCACCATTTAACTCTTAGTGTTGGAGATAAACTGGACCTGCTATAGCTATAAATCATCTTTTTTCTCCTCTGTGTCTCCTGACAGTCGGCTCACTTTGTGTTGGACACAAGAGTTTCTGGGTCAAGCGGCCTCAGATTGAGGTTGTTACAACATCAGAGTGGACGGGATGTCACAGTGCCAAGCCTGACCTCAGTGACGGGCTTTCAAACGGTGTGTGGAGGAAATAAAGGAGGCTGCAGATCCAAAGATATCGAAGGACTGGAAAGGATTGTGTCACTGTGAACTTTAGTCAGCATCTTTTAAAACAAACCAAGACTCCTTTGTTCTTCTGTATTTTTAGCCTCTTAAAATAGTAAAAGTCTTGAAGCGAGTCACCAGCATCTGCTGATCCAGTGTCAGGGAGGCATAGTGACACGATGGTGATAAAAGTCTCAGGTGAACATGAAGCCGCGATGATGTAACTCGACCTGCACACATTAACGCAGCGCTACATGATGCTCCGTCGCCATGATTTTCCACCGACCGCTTCACTCAAGTTGCCAGAGACGTCAGATGCCAACAGTTTGTCTCTTTGCTCACAAGTGATAAAGTGTTTCCACTAATTACCCAAAGGACCCCTATACACTTTACCATCTATTCCCAACACTTTATTAAATGCAAAATTTCAAAATAAAAAATCTTATCTACTGATCAACCTTTTAAGTTGCAAACATTATTTTGATGGTTGACATAATAATGTTGCGTCAACTTAATACTGTATATAATTAGGGTTCGAGCACCAACGGTGCAAGAACCCTATTGAACTTGCTGCGATTATTAGGGTTCGAGCACCAACGGTGCAAGAACCCTATTGGAATTGCTGCGTTTCTTATTATTATACTACCGCCTCTTTGCGGCGGCTTTTGAGGCACTTCCCCTACTCCAAAACGCGTTTAAATTGGCACACACATCAAGACTCCCAAAAAATTTAATAAATTGGGGCAATTACACATATCAATGGAAAAATGGCGCGACAGCGCCCCCTAGAAAATAAAAAAAAATCAAAGTATTCAGTTACTTTCACGTACAGCTACAAAACTCGGTACACATATGCAGCTACTCAAGACGCACAAAAACTCCTATAGAACCCATACCCACAATGCAACAGGAAATCCGCCATTTTGAATTGAAAATCAGAATTTTGACATGTTTTTTTGGAAATTTCACCCATTTCAAGAGCGAACTCGTCCTAGGGCTTAAGTCCGACAGATCTGAAATTTGCACCACATATACTACAGGTGGAAGTGACAAAATGTTATCAAAGGTTTCTGTAGAATCAAGATGGTGTGCGCGCGGTAGCGCGCAGCGTTTTGACATTTGGCCATTTTGTCCTCTAGAGGCATTTAAAAATTCAGCCCCTAAAGTACGTTTAACCGACAGCTACGAAATTCGGTACACATATGTATCACCACAAGACGCACAAAAAATCCTATACAACCCATACCCACAATGCAACAGGTAGTCCGCCATTTTGAATTTACTGTCGTTTCGCTATTAAACCAACAGTAAGTCCTGGATAACTAGCCTGTCTGTGCTCCCAATGGCCTGAAACTTCACAGGTGTGATCAGACTGCGGCCCTGATGACGCGATACACAGTCTCAGTCGTATTCTGATGCTCGCAATCACGCCATTAAACAGGAAGTACTGTCTAACTAAACTGTATATGCTCCATATGCGTG
>OMNN01097696.1:1889-59311 GCA_900302755.1 Chromis chromis
CACACACACACACACACACTCCAACTAGTCTTAGGGTTTTTTTTTGTGGAGTTGTGAAGTTAACAGCATGGCAAAAGCTGCCATAAGAGGACAAGAGTGACACAGGAGTGACAGACAGCTGTGAAAAGGAAAGAAGGGTGGGCGAGTGTTTGTGTATATCTTGCAACCTCTGCGCTCTTTGGGGGGTTTGATGGCCCTGCCTCATCAATATTGTAGGATGTTGTGGTGCAAAACGCTCTGCCAACTGGCAGCTGCTCCAACGGCACACAAACACGACGTTTGGGTGGTCACTCGGAGAGCATGTGTGTTTGTCTGAGGTGATGAGTGTGCTCAAGGGTTGTGAGGATGCTCACCTTGTGGGTCTCGCACTGCAGCGCTAAGTAGTCCAGCCTCTGAGTAAACACAGAGGTAATGTGCTGTTAGATTAGCTGGCCTGATGGCACACGGAGATGACCAACGCAAACAACACTGAAGTTTCAGCACATGCACAATGTGACAGATGCAAAGTGATGTATGTGTTGCTGGAATGTGTTTTGGCGTTTGACTTAAAGAATACTTGTAGACAATTTGCAAAATTCACTTTGTTATAGGGGTCGACTGACATGTTTTTTAAGGGTCAAAATCGATACAGGTTCTTAGTCAGTAAGGAGATTGATAATGGATATTTGGAAAACAGCATACATTTGCAGTAAACATTAAAATCTTGCTGTCAAAATTTTGTAAAACACAAACCCCAATACAAAACTTCATTGATATGCATGTGTTTTAGTAAAAGTGGACATTTAAACATTTAACCATCAATGCTTACAACACTCAGGACTTTGCTCAAGGCCACAAAGTGGTGACTACAGATGAAGAGAACCGACTATATCAGAACCAAAGTAGCATATTTTTAAATTACCTTATTTTATTGGAAATCTGTTTAAAGAAATAACAACACTAATAAACAAAATTCTGAATATTGGATCTGAAAATCAGCTAAATGAATAGTCAGGTGACCTCATCTTTGTTACCAAGAGCTAGGTGAGAAGATCAGTAGCATTCCTATAACTGTATGCTAAATATAAGGCAACAGCCAGCAATCAGTTAGTCCAGTATTGTCGGATTATTCTCTAATGCTGACACAGCGCTGTGTAGAATGGTCTGCTGCACCTCATTGTCATTCTGCTATAGGGTGAAAAAAAAATGCTTGGCCATATTTGTATTCCTTAAAACCAATCGCAGTCTTGGCCAGTGCTGAGAACAGATTGCATTGATTGTGTTCACTAAAAATAATGATAGGGCTGCTTTATAGCACGATCCAAACCATTGGCAAAACCTGAAATTTTAGCGTGCGAGTTGCTACTTGGAGGTTGTTGTTGTTTGTCATAATGAAGGGGATTTTGAAAATGGTAACACGTAGAAAGTAGGAAGTGTGATCTAGTTAACCTAGACCTAGTTAACTTAGCTTAGCATGAAGACTGGAAACGGGGTCAAAGAGTTTTTAGCTCTGTTACACTGTGATGAATGTCCTCTAAAGTTCAAAACTTGTACCAACATGAGCGATTTCTCAGGGTCTTCGCTGGTTGCCTGGCAACTGGTCCCAACCAAGAAATAGACCAGCTCATAATCCCCCCCGGTTTTCCCGTTTCCAGCCTTTGTGCTAAGCTAAGCTAACCAGCTGCTCACTGTAGCTTCATAAATACCATCCACACATGAGAGTGATATCAACCTTCTCGTAAAAATCTTTGTAAAAAAAAAAAAGTTATTTGTGTCCGGATATGTTCCTCTTAAAAAATAGCAACACACGCATACCAGGTGGCTCTTGATGGCCTTTACCCCCAAAGACACAGCTGTTGAACACCTGGCTTTGTGCTGACTCCTCCGTTGTCCTGCACAACAATTACAGGATGAAGAATTAAACAGTGGAATAACTGTAGCCTAATTGGAGTCTAGATTTCTCAGTGGCGTGCGGCTATGTCAAATGTGGAACACCAGATAAACCAATCGTCTGCTGCTTAGTCTATCTTTATGGCTTAATGCAGATGGCCATTAGTGTCTCAAGTGCAACAACATCGCTCATAGCCTGGCATGCGTTCCTTCCCCCGCTGGCCTTCCACCGCTGTTCCTAAATTTGCCTGCTGGCTGCTAAATGTGCCATTGTGTGCATCTTTATTGAATCCATGACCATGCTCTGTGAGGTATGGCGTGGTGGAGACAGAGCACACAACAGGCTCTGTTGAGTGTAGCCACGAAGTAAATGGGGAGGAAAGGCATCTATTCTCCAAAGGTAATTACCTTGATAATATATGGCCTGTTGACTGACCGTGGGAAGGGCCTGAGCTTGGCATACCAGTGTGCTTGTCTTAAAGAGGTCAGAAGTGAATCTGATGAGCCTATCAGGTTTATATTTGGGTTATGTTTAGATGATGGAATGTGCGGACCTCTGTTTTTATTCGTCGGCATGAGTGTAGGCTATTAAAATCTGGACACTAACTTCTGATTTATTATGAAGGAGAGTGTTTGTGTGCTTCCTGAGGTGAGAAATTGCTGTGTTTGAAGATAAGCTGCTCAGAAATGTACTGTGGCAGGGTGGCCGGGGTTGAGATGCGGGGAAAACTCTGCATGTGTGTGTGTGTGTGTGTGTCTGCAGGCTGGAAATGAGATATGCATCTTGTGAGTAAAATGTTGATGTTTTACTCAAACACACCGGGAGCTTGATATGCAAAGGAGGTCGGATGCAGGCGTAGTGAAAGTCATAAGAGTTTGTGGCCTCGGGGGACATGTGCGCACACACCCGCATACAAACAGAGAGCGAGGGGGAAGGAGAGGAGTGTTTATGTTTCCGTTTTTTTTTATGGCATGCAGTGTTATTGTATTATCCTGCATCATCCATGGTGACAGGGTGGAATGACACAGTGGTTAATTTAGTTATCGGTGCGCTGGATTCTGAGAAAACGCAGACGTCAAGAGGAAGTAAGCAAAACAACGCAGCCAGACTCCTGCCTTCTAGTCCAACAGTTGACAGGATAAAGCACAAACGGAAGAAGCTGGCTTTCCTTGTTGTGGCCCTAGATATGTAGCATGCTCTGATTGAGCCACGGCCTCTCCGGCACCCCGCCATGTTGCCATGTTGATGCTTGTTCTTTCTCATTCAAGGTGGGCTAAAAATATCTGCCCAGGTGGAGAGAACATGAGCATGAGGGGACGCTGTGTCCTCTGTCTCTATCAGCCTGCTCTAATTACTGTAGCTCAACATCCAGTCATGGATCCTGCGCAGGGATTGCGGAGGGCGGTGAGATAGAGTGATGTAAAACAGAGAGGAGATGGAGCCACAGTCATGCAATTATAACAGGGGAGATTGGGAGTGAGGTAAGACTTGGCTGTGTAGTGAGGGGGTAGAGAGGAAAAGAAGAAGAAAAAAGAGAGAGGGTGTGCTGTGTTTCATGTCCCTGCAGTGTGTTCTCTTCACTCTTGGCTTGGCTTGAAAGGAGTCCTCATTTAGCTTACCAGCTGTACTGGTGTCTTATCATTATCGGCAGTCTGCACTCAAAGGCGCTACGCACATAAATTAACACACACACACTCACACTCACACAAATGAGAAAGAGCGGGCACTAAAGTCTACTCAAAGACTTTGTAAGACAGAGATAATGAATATGTGACATACTAACTTACTCATTCGCACTAAAAGTTAAACATATGTTTTAGTAGGGAGGCTTAAAATCAGTCCATTCAGTAAGACCCCCTGAAGTAATGGATGACGAGAGTTTCCCACTTTATTCTTCCTTTAAAGTCACAGTCAAAGGCAATAAAAGCATCATTAGTGGGGCATGTGTAAGTATCTGTCTGGTCACTGATTTAATCTAAAAAAACAAAAAACAAATATTCCCTTCCTATCTTAAAATGTCTTCAACTTTACACTGTTGCTTCCTGTTAAAATGTGCATCTCTATCAAGTCTTTCTCTCTCTTTCCATGCAACGTCCTGCTCGCTGCAGCTGAAGCACACCAGCTCACCTACATAAATTATGAAGAAGAATAATGACACAGAAAGTCCCACTATGCAAGTTGGCAGGATTGGTTACTTAGGTTTGTTATGTATAAACCCCTTTCTGTGCTTATTACGTGTCTTCGAGCATATGAAAAAAATATCATATGGACATGTTTTACTGGGTACAAAAGTGTTTCAAGGCTTGAAACTTGAAGCCATAAACTTGATTTACTTGGGTTCAGTGACCTGTGAGGATGCGCCCCGATATCAGTTCCTACATCTGGAATGCAGTTTGCTTTGGGAAAAGGGCTCACTGTAGGATGAGCGATTAACTGGCTGGTATTGTTCTCTTCCGTCATTAACCAGAAAGCCCATAAAACTACCACAGGTTTAAAGTGGCTTATGTGAACTGATGTAACTGCCACATGGAACAAATTTTGTTTTCATGCAATGCAATGAATTAGAGCTGTTTGCTATATTTCAGAAGAAAAAAAATTAATTCATCTACCATTTACCACAGAGTGTGTTGTTTGTGTGTTTTATTATCGACCCACCAAAGCTGACTGAAACTATTTTGCTTTTGAAATGACAAACATCTCCTTCCTCCATTCTCTGTATTGTGAGGATCTGCTGCCCGTGTAACACTAAGCTGAATATAATTATTGTAGGTGTGTGCTTTTAGAGACAGTGATGGACATTTTTCATTTACTATTTTCAGACATTTTATAAAAACAAACAATTCACAGAGAAACCAATTTGCAGATCGAATGATAGAGAAAATAATCTTTAGCCGCAGCCTGATTTTCTTTTCCCACTTAAATGACCAGGATCAGATTATTTTCGTATTTACCTGAAAAATAAAAAAGTGTCACGGGTGTACAGCACACAACTCACACGGAGCGTTAGCTGATGTGTGACCCACACCTGCATGTGGGTAGTATTGCAGTTGTCAGGTTTGGCGTGAAAGAGTTCAACAGAGGTCGGCCTTGTGCTCAGAAAAACATGTCAAACACAGGTCTTGGTATTTGAGCAGCAACACAAAAGCTAGTTTTTTTTTTTTTTTTTTGAAGTTTCAACTGCACATGACAGTCTTCGTCAAGGGAATGGAGATGTCAGTCTTGGAGCTTGGGTTATTTTATTAGACATTTTATTGTTGCTTTAGTATGTATGAGAAAAGATACGAAGTAGGAGGGATGACTTTGAATATCCAAAGTCAAAGAAAAAAAAAAAGTACTCAAAATTTGACAGTATGATGAACAGTTGCATTTGCAAGATTTGCAAATGAATGCGATTTATCTGAATAACAGCCCCAAACTCAAATATATTTAGGTTAGAAAAGCAACAAGTCGAAGACGCTGGAACTAGTGAATACCTGGCATTTTCATATCTTAATGAACTGACACAGTTCATTAATTATGAGAGTAGCTGCTAATTAATTTGATCAGTCAATCAGTCCTTTCAGCTCCCATGAAATCCTGACACATTGTAAAAGGTTCCTACGAACAGCAAGGACAAGTAAAGTACAAACATGCCTAGTTGGAGCTCATTAGACCTGGCCTGTGTCCCAGATGAAATTGTGGGTATAATATCGCCACAACACATACGGACAATAAAGGTTTTGGTCTCATGCATGTCCGTAGGGCAACGGATCTTCAACGGCTGCACACAACAAACAACAATCCTGCAGCCTGTAAATGGGCCTTTTCCCTTCTACAAACACGTTCCAGCTATTAGCCCCAATACTGGCCTCAGAGAGGGAGCAGAGAGGAGGGCAGGGAATCTACTCATTCCCCCGGCATGAGTCGGAGCCTCCCTCCCTCTTGCCCTCACTTCCCCTCCCCTGGTGGTGGAAAAATGCCCGGAACAGAGCAGGGTGTGGGTCAGAGTGGAGAGAAAGGTGACCGAGTGGGTAGAGAGGGGAAAGTTAGAAAAGGATTAAGGGGGGAAATAAGAAGGCTATCTGGTCAAGAGTGAGAGAGGAAGTTGAAACGAATGACAAGATCTCGTTTTAAGAGAGAGGTGGAGGGTTTGGATGAATAGAGTGTGAGACAAAAACAGGTGGTAAATACAGGGGACACCGTTGTCCTGGTAGTGTCACAACAGGGTGAATACTGGGGAGCAGGCGGGGGCTGGTTCACAGCGTTTTATGTCCTTTGGTGACGTTTTAACTGCTAGCAGATGTGGCTCAGCCCAGACCGTGACTTAATTTCCTGCTTTTCTTTAGCCGCTCACTCTTACTTTCTCCATGTTTTCCTTCCTCTCTCTGTCTTTCCTTACTGTACTTTGTCTTTCTGTTATCGTCCGTTTTTGGCTTCTTCTCCTCCTCGTTTCTTTCAGGGTGTAGCTGCTGCATTTCAGCTCTTGAACAACGGGTCTCGTGGGTGTAAAATAAGAAGCTGCAGACTGGGGTGACATCATCCCGTCCGTTGGTGCATTCCTTTCACACTGAATAAGAAACAGGGAGAAGAATAACAGGCAGATCGGTGTAAACCGGTCGTTACCCAGAGTCCCCTTTTGTTTCTGCAGGTTTAATCTCAGACCTGGCCTCCTGGGAGAGCGTTTAAGACCACCCGCGGAGCTCTTACAAATGCGCTCATATCTTTATAAAAGACTTAAATTAGTCTTCCTTTGGCCTCATTATTCCAAGGACACATTTCGCCTTTTCTTTTCTGCTTTTCGACTGTCAATCAGCTGTCATATAATCCATGAAATTCCAGCTGGGCGTTTGATCTCAGAGGATTCGTGTCAGTAGATTGTGTCATTTTTGGGGGGTGGCTGAGTGTGTGTTTCTGAGGGGAGGCTTTACTGTACGTCTGATCTCAAGAGGCTGTCAAGTATAGAAGAGGCTGAAACTGATTTGATATGAATGAAGATACAGTTGAATAGATTTGAAATAGAGAGTCTGAGAATTGACGGTTTTGAATTATTGAGGGCAAATACTATGGCTTTCTATAATGACTCAAAACTAGAGCCGGTGATAGTCTGTGATGTTTTTCCCCTGTGAGGTGGATTTAGCCACAAGCTGGTATGAATTCCTTAAAGGAGGAAGCTGGATCATCGTGAGCTTACAGTCTGTGCCGAGTAAGAGTGGTTCTCATTCTTCTTTTGGCTACGCTCCACTTCTTTTCTGATAAGGCCTGGTTAAGGAGAAGCGAGAAGGAGGTCTTTACGAGCTGAAGGAAACAAGCTTCTCAGTTTGAGCCCTCCCCTGTCCTCTCTGCTCCTGGCGTGAGTCCATGAGTCTCATGAAGCTGTCGGACAGTCTAGAGCTTGGAGAGACGGACCACGAGGAAATGCTGGAGAGGGGGAGAGCAGGGGCACCTCTGTGACCCAGATACTGAGGAGATTTTGGCTTCAAGATGAACTGTGTCGGACCCCGGCTGAGGCTCAACACGACTCAGGAATGCATCCCCCCCTCCCTTACCTTCTCATTCTCCTCATTCTGTCTCGTCTGTGTTCCTCACTTCCACATCCTGTAGCTGTAAAAACGCCGGGTTGCATTTCGACGGTTGTTACGGTGAAGTTTCTACCCTGTGCATACATTTGTTTGTGCATCTGTCACTCTGAGTGTGTCTGTCTATGTTGGTTCTGCTTTGAACAACAACAAGATGTTTTACACATCCTTAAATCAGCATTTGTTTAGACATGTATGGACTCTGGATAAGCATTTCAGGAAATACACTTATTCACTTTTTTGCTGGGAGTTAAATGAAAGTACAAGGACTTCCTGAAAAATGAAACTTGTTATTTAACTAGTCTTTCCCTTTGTGTGTACCTTTATAAATCCGGTCTTAATGCTGAGCAAAGTTTGGAGAGTTTTACTGATCTTCTTCCACATCTCTCTGCAAGAAAGCTAATAAGTACCATTATAAATAATCTCAAAAATAGGGCGCCCCGATAGCCTAATGGTTATGTTGCGTGACCCACATGCAGAGACATAGCGGCTGTTCCGGGTTCGAGTCCGACCTCGGGCATTTACCGCATGTCCTTCCCCACTCTCTCCTGTTTCCGACTCTATCCACTGTCCTATCGAATAAAGGCAAGAAGCCAAAAATAAAACCTTAAAAAATAAATAAATAAATAAATAATCTCAAAATGCCAAACTACTCCTTTAATACATTCATATGCATGTAGTGTCCCAACATCTATAAAAAAAACATCCACATTCAATAAGATGCTCAGTATTCGTACCCGGTTTTAAGCAGTAAGTTTAGTTTATTATAAATAACACCTTTAAAATCTGTAAATAAAGACGGATTGATGCCTTCAGGCCACAGCTGGGAGCTTTAATGCCTGTCTTGACTTGACTGCTTGCATGTTCGTGTCAGAATCATTATTACAACTCTCTAATGAGTTCCCAAATATGATTTCTTTTGTGGAGCTAAGTTGTCAAAACGTCATATCTAAACTGTTTACCGTTTTCTGAATTCAGTAGTTTGCCATTGTCTTTTCCAGTTGGTTGTCATGGTTTTATTCAAATTTGTCACGGCTTTCTGCTGTTTAAAGGTCAGAGATTAGTAATGTAGATGTAACTCTGCACTGTAAGACATTTAGAGGTTAGAAAATGTGAAAATATTAGGAAACAGTTTGAAAAGGATGCCTGCTCTCTGACACTGTATGTAAATGAATTAATACTAGAGCAATAAGTGAGGCAGTGTGCAGGAGTTTACTGTTTTTATTCGATGTTTCAGCATTTTCAAGCTGTCAAATTTCACATCTTTTACAGCTAGGTGCCAGCTTACTAGACACATCTAGATACATTCAGTAAATCCAATACAACGCCCCTGCAATGAATCCCATCTTGTCGAAGCTTTTCACGTTCATTTATTGTTGCAACTCCATGTGTCACAGAGGTGTTGATGCAACTGAAGCTGAACCCCCCCCCCCTCTTCACCTTTTTATAATGCAGAACCAGAAAACACAGCCTCCACAACGAACATAGCGCTGAATCAACACCTCTCCAAGGCGGCAGAGGAGAAGAAAAAGCTCGATGTGAGAAGGATCGGACTGCGGGCTTGTTGTATCGGATTGCATTAACCGAAGCTCGGTGTGCCAAATGGACTGATCGAGCTGTTTAAACTGATCTTTCTTTTTCTTTTATTAACGGAAAAGCAACATTCGGCATTTAATGCACTTTTTTTTTTAAGCAACTTCCATTATGCTGTTTGCTGGTGTAAGCATATCCCCCCTGCAGCGTGTTTACAATCTCTAAATCAATGTTTTCTATGCTAATGAGGGGCAGAGTGCATTGTGGGAATGGATTCACGGTGGCGGTGAAGTGACATCCACAGGAGAGAGGCATTGACTGGCTTGCTGGAATCAATGGAGCATCTCCAAGTCGTGAACACACATATACACAAAACCCAAAACATGCACATGCAGGTGGCTCATGCTGTTTTGAGTATGTGTGAAAGGACAAGGAGATGAGAAGGGCATGCAGGCAGATGTTCTAATGTTGTTTATGTGTTAGTGTTTGTAGATATCTGCCTCGCTGCTGTTATACTGCCTATTTCCTTATCAGCAGCGGAAAACAGAAGAGGCTTTTCTTTACTGAGGCAAGAATACATTGCCCTTTAACTCAAGTCTGCCTCAGCATGCAAGCCATTCAACATGTGGCAGGGGAGAAATTGACTTGTGCACACAACCCCCGCCTTCCCTCACACATCTTCACCATCTACTTGTTTCCTAATATTCAGACTGTCTTCATAAATTCTGGCTATTATTCTTCCTCTCACTGCTCGCTTATTTGCCTCCTCTGGCGTCCAAAGCGCTGCAAGGCCTCGTCTTGGTTCACCGGCCCATCTCTCACAGCTGTAAAAGGCCATGGCACTGGGAGTAAAATGGCAAGACGGAGGGAATTACAGAATAGCAGAAATTAGAGATGCAGAAATAGAAAAGATGAAAATCGTGTACTGAGGGGTTTGGAGAAAAAATCACGTAACTTTTAATCTTCTTAAAACCTTTAAATAATTTCATCCTCTTGACAGAAAGACTGAAATGGGAAAAAAATTAAAGAGTTGAGGAACATGAGCTGTGAAATGTGTGTGTATATACGCAATCAGTAATATGCTTGAGGCAGATTTTCTACCAAGGACTGTGTTTATTCTGTTATCATTCACCAGTCATTTACCACAGCACTGGCTTCTGTGATTGGTTTTAAATGGGAGAGAAGGCATCATTTGTTGTCAGTGAAAAATTCATGTCATTTAACTTGGACACCCACAGTGGGTGTGTTGTTTGTGCTGTGCATGTGCATTTCTTCTAATGTCAGCTCTGCTGGTGATTGGGTTAATGAGAGTGTTTACATGAGTTCTACTTATAGTCGGGTTTGTGGAGGATTCTTATCATGTTCACACTAAAAAGGCAGTGGTGTTCCAAAGTGGGTATCTCAAAGGAGGAGCCTGAAATTTGGGTATATTCAAAGATAGTTGTAAAAGAACATTGATAGCACTCTCCAATCTGTAGAATAAATGTTAAAATCACGTTTATTTTACCTTGTGAATATGTCTATATTATGTTTTTACATGCTTGAAGATACACGAATCAGGCATAACATTATGACCACCTGCCTAATACTGTCTTGGTCCCCCTTATGTGGTCAGCCATTGTCATGTTCCTCAAGATGTTCCTGATTGTTTGATGTTTTTGCCATGTGGTGGGGTGCATTTTCCTGCAGGGGTAGGCCAGTGACATTTGGGATTTCCATTTGCATGAGGGAGTGTGCTTGTTCTGGGACAATGTTTATTTGGGTGTCTAAGTCTCATCAACACGGATGTTAAAATCCAAGGTTTTCCAGCAGAATGCCACATAGTACCAATATGATCAATGTTATTCACTTCACCTGTCAGTGGTCATAATGTTGTGGCTGATCGGTGTAAATCATGACTGAAATTGGCAGCCAACACCATGGCGGAGCAATTCCACCTTGAACCTGCAGTGTACCGATGACAGTTTAAAAAACATGGATTCAGATTTCCTGAGTTTCATACATAACAAACCTAATGAACCAATCCTGTCAGCTTGCAAGATGGGGCTTTCCGTATCATTATTCTTCCAGTTGAAACCTGTATGGCTGAATTACTCCAATATTACAACGTGCCATTGTGTGGTATATAATAGTTTTATAGTGTTTAAACAGAGCCATAGGTGAGCTGGTGTGCTCAAGTTGCATCAAGGTGGGAGGTCGTCATACATCTGCACATCCCACACGAAGCAAAAGTTACAATTTTAAAGCAGCCAGGGATTATTTATTTTACTTTTTATATGTAACTTTGATTCCCAGACACAAGTTTTTAGATGTTTAATCAATGACCGCAGAGAGACTTTAAATATGGAGCTGCAGCCAAAACACATTTCAGCTTAACATCGCATAAAAACTCAAACAAGATGAAACAGCTACCCTTGCTCTGTCAGAAGAAAAAAAAATCCATCTGCCAGCACCTTTAAAGCTTACTAAGTAACACATTTTATGTTGTCACATCATATAAGTCTGGTCTTGGCATTCGGCTGCCAAGCAACCTGCAAAAAAAAAAAATCGACTTGGCCAAGAAATAGCATGCAGCACATAAATCCATGTAAAGCCTTGAGAAAACCTTGAAGAAAGATAATTTTTTCATGCAAAATATCACATATTTATCAGTTAACTTCAGAGTTATATTTGAATCTTTGCACAGAGTTATTTCTCTTTGTGCTAAGCTAAATTTATATTTAGCTGACAGACCTGGGTTTGGTATTAATCTTCTCATTTAACCGTCCGCAAGAAAGATAAAACATCCAAGTTTGTTTTGAGGATGATGCTTGTGAAAACATGTTTTGTCAGTGTCCAATAGATAAACTGTATTTTGGTTAATCACCTAGAAATACCTTGAACATGTCTGATTGGTCTTGTTTTATTAATGAGTGGAAAGGATGTGGAGGAGAAAGATGACAATTAAACCTGGATGTTGTTAGAAATATTTTTAGGGGCATCATTCTCAATTGCACCGCAGATTGAGGCTCGTAGCTGGGATACTATTGTGCATGGGAACATGGTCAGTAATAATGGAGAATGCCTGCCCGCTCCTGCTCATATCACCAGTGAAGGCTCCAGGCCACATGCAGGCATGATTTATGACCACATAAGGAAATCTCCTGTTGTTTTGTGAAGGTGACATGCGGCCATTTTGTCCATTGTTTTCTACAGTTTTTGTGTTTTACGTCTGTGTCGGCGGTGACATCTGAACACGCTCTGCCGTGATCTCATTACGGGACCGGTTCCATTTGCCTCGCGTGATTGACACTTCTTTGATCTTGCCACAACAGGAGCATGTACATGCGCTCACTATGGCAACAATCCACTTGAATCGACTGCAAAAAAAGACAGAGAGAGAGAGAGAGTGAGGACCTCTTGCCTCTGTATTCATTAACTAAATGTCAGGGATCCTCTGCTGGTTCTGCTCGGCGGGAGATGGACAGACGGAGCTCTTACGTTTTTTACCAGATTCATCTAAGGGGCTCATCCATTATTCATGTTCTTGTTGGAGGTTTCTACAGGTTTCAACAGGCCTCTAGCCCATCTGTGTCGAACAAACTGAATTGTCCAACATGCTCAAGGCCACGAGGATGGCTTTGAAGATTTTCCATGACCTCAACTTAGGAGTGTGTGTGTGTGTATGTGTGTGTCTGAACCGTGCATAGAAATGAAATAAATCCCTACAATCCCTCTCCTCTCACCAGTTTTGAGTTAAAGTTGCTCCACTGCGATGCTTGCATGTGACTGCTCCCCCTCTCCTCCCTCCTCTCCTCCCTCCTCCCCCCAACCCTCAAGCTCCATCCTGTTATATTTTATCATTAGAGCTTATGAAGGTTCAGTGACAACAATCCACCTCCATTTTAACCTACATACCAGACTGTGCTCTCATAAACACACACACAGAAACTTTGGAAGCCAGTTCACGTGCAGTCGCGCATACACAAGGCCCAACTTTTCTCTCTCAGAGGAAACGGCGGCTTAGGGAGGAGGGAGGGAGTCTAGAGAAACAGGGAGGGGAAAAGATTTCACATAGCATGGGAATGGGCCCAAAGGAAAACACAGCTCAGACTCCAGATGTGGGAACACCCTGTATACACATGCAAACTCGAGTACACACACTAATACACACATGTGCATGAGGCGCGCAGACGGGGGGAAAGGAGGGAGGTAATGAGGGTCATAAACAGCTCTGGAAGCGCCGCTTGGCGTCTTGTGATTGGTGGGTTTTGCGGCTCCGATGAACTCATTTTTGGAATCTGCTGGCAATTTGCTAAAATGAACAAACAAAAGATAAAGTGTCAGCAAGAGATGCGACACAAAAGAAAGTTTAACTGAGACGGAAAAACTAGAGCAAGAAAAGAGTGTTTTGGAGCTGACAGGTTGGCTGCAGTCTGGCCCGCCTGTGCTGTTCTCGTCCTGTCTTCGCTCTTTGTTCCTGCTGCACTCGTGCACACAGCGATGGTACTGTTTTAATCTGCATCACTGCCTTGTTTAATTTACTTCTTGATCCAAGTATGGCCATCACTGATTAGGGTGACTATGAGTGTGTCTCCAGAGACCTCTGAAATTACTTGTTAAAGAACAAAGCAACAACCAGGAATGTAAATGAAGCCCAGAAATATTGTGGCTTTTAATTCATCATTTGGGGATAGAGCATCACCTAGAGGGGAAACGCTATCAAACTTTGCGGGATGACTCAGAACTAATATGTGCATGTGGCTCCAATTAGGCAATCTGTTGATGAATCAGTATAAGTCAGTGAGTAGTTTAGTTTATTTTTTCCTTATTTAATTAAAAAATCTGTGCAGAAATGTGAAATATCTTGCTAATTTAACAGACAAACAAATACAGAAACATAACTTCTTGGTGGATCATCATCTGTCGTCTTGGGTGTTCTGTGAGTTCGTTGAAGAGGATACAGTCTACATCTGTAACAGAGATTCAAATCTGATTACAAATGATTTCATTTAAAAGTAACATTTGGTTCCTATATGCAATTGTGTGCTTGATATGTGTTTTAAACCTGTTTTCAGTGCTTTCAAATGGTTCTGTTAAAAGTGCAACAGCGCCGCCCTGTGTGTGAAACCACCACAAACCATTTCTAAAGTGCCACCACTGTGTTTTTCTTTTCTTTCAGGAGCTGCAGAGCAAAAGCAAAGTGTGCGCCAATGTATTCTGTGGGGCCGGCAGAGAGTGCGCCGTCAATGAGAAGGGGGAGCCCAGCTGTCTGTGCATAGAGGTGAGAGTTGGGTGTGTTGTCCTGCAGCAAGAGAAGATTTCCCCTGGTTTTTACTTCACTTTAATTCTCACTCTTCTCCTCTTTGCTCAGAGTTGTAAACCCCACAAGAGGTCAGTGTGTGGCAGCAATGGTAAGACCTACAGGAACCACTGTGAGCTCCACAGAGATGCTTGTCTGACTGGCTTGAAGATCCAAGTGGCCCATGACGGACACTGCCAGGGTATGAGAAGCAGCACCAAAACACAAGACGACAACATCACTATCGCACCACTTTCCACTTGACCTTAGTTGCAGTTTTGTCAGCCCATATTTTCAATGTCATGTTTACACTCCTAGTAAATTATCCACACACGAGAGTGGTTAAGACCATAATCATGTTGTCATTTTTTATATCAAAGAGATGTTCTTATCAAGGGTTGTAAAGTGCTCTGATAGTCTGCAAAGGCTTTGATTGTCTAGAGGACCTGCCAAATCTGGACACTGGTGCTTTAAACGTGACTTGAGAGACTTTTCTGTAGTTATTCTGCCTTTGGAAAAAGCAAAAGAAACTGCTGACAACAGTGTTTTATTTGGTGGTATATGTGGAAATCTCTAAGAAGCAGGGTTTCTTTCTGCATTGAGGAATTTATGGTGCCGCCCCCAAAGAAGGAAAATCACCAGTGCTAAAATGATAAGAACTGAGAATTAAAACAACCAGTTTTGTTAATTTAGGTTTCAGTTACTGATGAATAATGGGCATTTTTATATCAAATAGTCACAAATAACAGGTAAATGCATAAATTTCTGTCAAAAAAAGGTGACATAAACTCACTGCCTTTACTGTACATGGACCAAGCATGCTTACTGTTGTGCATAGTCAACCCCCAAATGCCCATTCTGAGCCAGGAAAAGCCCTGAGAGTTGGTATAGCGATCAAAGTGTTTCCCTCCAGATGCCGATTTAGGTTCCTCAACCAAAGTTATCTGCTGATACCAAGCACCAAGTCAATACTAGTTCTCCTTTATTCCCAATTTTAAAATACTTTACTGCAAACAACTCAATGGAATGATTTTTATCTAAAGTAACATGATGCCAAGGACTGCTGTAACACCTCACACCATTCTTAACTAAACAGTGGAAACAATGAAGTTTTGTAATGCTGTTGACTAAAATATTTATATTTATATTTATAAGGACAGTATTGACAACAATAACAATCTTGTCTATCAGATTGGTGCATCTCTTTTCCCAAGTTTTCTGTTTGGGCGATTTGGAGGTAAATACTTAAATATTCTAACTTTTATCATTATTGTTGTCAACAGCAATCTCTTACATGTATTGTTCTAACATGACTCACTGTTGACTTTAAACAACAGCACAATCATTTTTCATCAGAGCACACTTTCAGTAATAGACTGAGAGACTCAAATGTTCACTAAACTAATGGCTCACTGATTTATAATGTGTGTGAGGTAGAAAAGGCCAAAAAGCCTGTCTGGCACACTGTGAGTAATGCCATTCGAGTCACGTGACAAACGGTGCAAGTGCTGATAGCGCTGCTCATGGTTAATTGGACTGATTAGTATGTGATCTCTGAACTAGCACATATTCACAGAGCTGATAATCAGAGGTGACTGGGTTGACAGGCAACCATATATGGTCCACTCATACACACACACACACACTCACAAAACATTGAGCTGCTGTTACATCCACACCCCTGGCCTCCGCTCATCTTCTTAATACTTCTAATTTTATCTCGAGTGAACTTTCACTTCTCACACTTGACAGTGTCGCACACTTTGCATCCCCGTTGGCCTGAACATTGATCAGTGACAGAAAAGGTACTTAGAGAAAAATCGTTACATCATACTGTCCTCTTTTTAGACCTTTGGCCAATCGTTCAGTGACAGCCAGCTCATCTCCAATAATCTGAATCAAGGCGGTGTCATTGATTTTGTCTCAAATGTACTCTTTTTTTCTTTTTTAATCACCTTTAGAGAAGAAAACAGAGCAGGCCGCTGCCAGCCCAGGTGAGTTTGCATTCTTTTTTATGTTTTGAGGACTAACTGTTTACAATTTTTGTAAAATAATAAAAAATAATGAAAACTGACTGGATCATATTTAGATCTAGGTAAAAGTTCACAGATGGGTTGGGTCTAGTATGTAAATTTAGCTATTAGGCATGTGCACTAACTGTAGTTTATGGTCTAATAGAAAGGCCATAACAAACCTTGAAATACTGATGTATGTACAGAAGGACGGGGTCAATCAACCCTTTCAAGATAAATTTTGTCCTTTGGATTATTTATTAATGCTGTTGACCTTTGGAAATATTCCCACCCCTGCAGTTGTGTGCTACGCCGCTGACCGCAATGAGCTAAGGAGTCGCGTGATCCAGTGGCTGCAAACCGAGGTTGTCCCAGATGGCTGGTTTGTCAAGGGGTCCAACTTCTCTGACATCCTGCTCAGATATTTCAAGGTGGGCTTTTTTCTCTGTTGCAGAAAGACAGAATGGACCCTTGTCTGTATTTGTGCACACCACTACACCAACACCATTCTTCTTACTGAATACCCCTGTTTATTTGTCCGCGCGGGCCTCTTCCAACCGTCCTGATCCTTAAAAGCAGCCCGGGACTGTGTCTAATTATTCATGTGACAGAGCTTTCAAGCGTGTCAGCTGACGGTTGTAATTCAGTTTAATGAGGATCTCTGTTCTGCAGAGGAGGACCCCTGCCTCCTCACGGTCTGACATGAATGACATTAAAGCAGAAGAGCAGATGGTTCATTGAACTGTTTGCTGAAACAACAGTATTTATTTGTCCGGTCTTCCCCAGAACACAAAATGTGCTGTACATTTTGAGAACTTTATTGAGTATCTCGTGAATACTTTCAGTTAATTTGTCCTACACAAACAATAAAAATAGGTCTTGAAATGGGTAAATTATCTGCAGGGTCAAGCACTAATACTGCCACACTATTTCTAAACCCTTTGTTGAGTTGTCCTCCAGAGACCTGTATTACAAAGCCAAGACATACCAACAAAGCACAACTCCTAGTAATTAATTCAGTGCGAGAAACAAATCCATCATATAAATGCCAAAAGTAACAACTTGTACAGACTTTTTCATGTTACACTAAAAAGAAACACAGGGTACAAGTATGTGCTCAGCTCCCTCCTGCTCATGCTGTGCAAATATGACTGCGTTCCCAGACAATGAGAGAACTTCATTGTTAAGTTTCTGGAGGACACCACCACCATCATCGGCCAGATTACAAACAATGATTAGATTTTACATCAGGATTAAATCAACAGTTGTGAAGTCTTGTACACAGAAAACAACCTACTGCTCAATAAAACCAAAGAGCTGATTATTGATTTTTGAAAAATAAATAAGCAAAGACACACACCCTTGTCTATATTAGTAGAGCTGGGGTGGAGCAGATGAACAGTTAAATATCACAGAGAAGCTCTCATTGGTCGTCACACATGTCCTTCCTGGTATAGAAAGCTCAATAATGACTGCATGTCTTAAGAAAACTTGGAAACTAAATTCACGTGCCAAGTTCTTGCTAACTTTTACAGAGGAGCAATAAAAAAAACATTATAACTGGAAACACCACAAGCTATATGGTACGGGGTGTGCACGGGCCAAAACAGCAAGGTTCTGCAGATGCAGATGTTGTTGTTGTTGTGGTACAGAAGTACCCACTGCTGTACCACCAGACTTCTTTCACCAGAGAGTAGTTTTAATTTTTTTTCACCAGAAAGTAGTTTTAATTTTATTACTTGAGTATTTATAATTTGTCGTAATTTGACAGTAGCATTACATCGGTAACTTCACTATGCAATCTTGTGTTGCATGATGATAATTAAACTGAATCTAAAATAGTAGCATCATCATGACATCAGAATTATAGGGTGGTTTGTCATAGCAAGCGTTGTGCTCTTCGTGTTTCTGGTCTGGCTTGTCTATCAGAACCTCCAATAACTTCTTTTCAGAGTATTATTTTCACATGGCATCCTGGAGACATAATGTTTGAATCAGGTAGTTCATTGTGAAATATTAGCCATATTGTAAGACATTAACAGTGACTTTGCTGTCTTTATCCGTGTTTCTGCAGTCATACGACAACGGCGATTCTCAGCTGGACTCCTCTGAGCTGCTCAAGTTCATCCAGCACAACGATTCGCTCGTGGAGCTGCAGTCCTACGCGGACCAGGAGAGTAACAAGCTGCTTAGGTCAGTGTGTCTGTGGCTTTTCACACTTTCATAAGTGCGCACATGAGAGCAGGGTGGAGGAGCAACAGTTTACTACTGTTGGCAATTTTTTTTCCCACTTGCCCTCAAACATTTTCTTCTGTGGTAATGCTTGTACATACAGACTCGTATCTGTTTGCTGCGGTGCTATTTTAAGGCACACTGGATAAGCCATTAAACCCTATCTGGGCAAGAGCAAACATTACTGAAGGCCTCCTGTGGGAGCCCGTGCTGGTATAAACACCTGTGCTCTGTGGAATAATACCCTCTAAACTAATTATCATTTCCACAGCATGCTTATTGTTTGTGTAATTTCCTATTGTCACTGTACGTGGCAGCTAATATTTGTTCTGCGATGGCATGTGTGTTTGTGCTTCGCAGGAGCCTGTGTGTCGATGCCCTCATTGAGCTCTCCGATGAGAACGCCGACTGGAAGCTGAGCTTTGATGAGTTCCTGAACTGCTTGAAGCCTGGCTTCAATCCACCAGAGAAGAGTGAGCTTAAAGCAATACTTTATATACTTTGACATAGTGTAACATAAAGTTACACGCTGGTAGATACGCTATATATATATATATATGCAATGATAAAACGTCAGTAGTGCAGCCCAGACTTCCACCAACTGTGGAAATGAGGCTGAGTTGCTGCTCTTTTCTGAGGAATTTGAGACAGTTCCATGGTAGTCGCTTCAGTCTGCTCAGTCATCTGGTGCCGATGTATCTGGGATAAAGTTCACAGGAAGCGGAGGCATTGCTCTGTCACCCAGCCCTTATGAAGTACTGAACCCCGGAGCTTCACCAGATCCAACAACACACAAACACACAAACACACACACACACACACGCACACACACACACACACACACACACACACACATTTGGCAAGCTGTCTGTTTATTTCTTTTTTTAAAACTCTGGTTTTTAAAACACATACAAGATCCCTTTGGTCACGGATATCAAGATTTTTAAGCCTGGAGATTTTAAGAAAACGATGCACATCTTTAGACATTTTGAAAAATGTCTTGATCTATATTTTCTTTCTAAAGTTCTGCTTAGCGTAGGTGTTGGCAGATTTTCAGACTATGCATGACTAAGCTAAAAGGAGCTGAGGGCATGTCGCAGGGCAATTAAGCTGTGTGGCATAATGTGGTATTTTGAAATGCTGACAAGCCTATGTCATGGAAATTGGTATCAGTGTCGCGCTGTTCCTCCTTATCATTCTGCTACGGTCTATTATCTGTGGTCTAGGGTGGATAACTTGTGTGTGTTTTTCCCCAGAATGTGCCTTGGAGGATGAAACGTATGAGGACGGAGCAGAGACCCAGGTTGAGTGTAACCGCTGCGTTTGTGCATGCGGTAACTGGGTGTGCACTGCCATGACCTGCACTGGTAGGTTCAAGTGCCAAAAGCGATCTTTATTTAGTCTGTTCTACGAATCATTTCAGTGATTTATTCCTCAAAACAAAATGCCCCTTGACCATTTTTTATCTGTCCAGACAAACAGGCGACTTTGGATGAGTCAGCAGATGCTGGAGCAGAGATGACTGAGGAGGAGTGGAACCTCCGTGTGGCTGAGCTCAACAAGCACCAGGTCTGCATTTCTAATCCGAAAATCCATCTAAAGCACATCAGTCATATTAATGACGACATAAATCAAAATCAGAAGCCCTCCCCCTTTGTCTCCCCATCCTGAAAGTCTTTCCTGGAATTTAACTTTTCACGCCACGTGGCTGCAGTGATGGTTATTAAAGTGCATTTCAAAGATCCATCACTGTCCACCGCTCATAGGATTCCACTTGGTTTTAAAGTCCATGAAACATCACCAACGTGAGCCATAAGCCAAGTGTCTGCTTTTAGATTCCTTCAGGATATAACCTTGATTGCTTGAAATGTGTTTCTGGACAAAGAGCATTTGAATCAAACTGCTCAGCCAGCACAATACAATTCACAGGGGAATTGGTAGGTGTAAATTTTTATGTGACTGTGTACCACACTAACACAGCCCGGTGAGCCTCAGTATCAGCCGCTTTATCACTCCTGGCATGAAAAGTAAAACAATAAATCTAAAGCTGTGAAATTAAAAAAAATGTTTTAGATGTGAGATCAATAAAACTATGTTGTGGTGATGACATAGAGGGCAGATTGCAGATAAGATATGATCACCGGCGTTTTCATTTTCTTACAGAATTCTCAAAGGCTGTGGATGGTGCCTCAATTACTAATTGCTTAATAATTTGTAATTCAAAGAGCGAATTAAGTTAAAATAGACAGATCAACAAGAATGCTTTACATAAAAAGTATTTTTTATGTGGCGTGTGCGTGTGTGTGTGTGTGCACTTGCTTACGTGTGTGAATGACAAGATAGCTCTAGGGATCTGGCTTGAGGCCATGGCTGAATCAGCAAGGTCACGTACTCTGTATCCCAGAGGAGCAGCTTATAATGCCACTGTAAACAAATGTAGCGCCGTGGGGTACAAGTTCTCTTCAGATACAATTCACCTTCAGAATTCAATGTTAACTTTTAATGGAAAAAAGCATTCATGTGAAAAATCTGAAGCCTGTAGATGCTTAGACATGTGTACTCAAGGCATTATTTATTCAGTGTGTTACATGATAAGCTGTGTCTTATGTTTTTTGTTTTAACTTTTCATTGTTTTCAAATACAGGAAACAGTTGAGAAGATGAAGGCCAGCACAAAGGAGGCCTAAGTAAGGATGCAATGAAGGAGAGGATGCACGCCATCACCCCTTCTTCCATACTTGATTTGCCTTGGGGCTATGTGTTATTAAACTGACTTTTTCATGTTTCTCTGCTATGTTAATTATTATACTTTTTTTGTTTTTTACAATGTTTAAGTGTTTGTGTTGATGTTTGTTAGATTCGGGGGCGATCCTAGAGTATAATCGGGATTCCCCTGTGTTCAGTACTGTCATGTTTGATTGTATTACTGCGCCCCTACACTAGCCCTGGGGCTATTTTTACTACAATCCATATATTTTTACAGTTATTATTAAAAAAAAATACTGTCAAGTTGTCACTGTTTTGGGCTGTGGGAGACACTGTTCTGAGAAGGTAGTGAGGTTAGGAGCCTGTTGAAAAGAGGGAGCTATCGGAGTAGAGGTAAAAGCTGACTACTTGACATCTGGTGCGGCGTGTTTCTCCATAGCTTAGGTCAGCAGGTTGTTTGAAAAAGCCGGGATAAGAGGGTAAAGCTACTAGTGCTTTTGATTATGTTGCCATTTAGAACTGCCACAGTAGGCCACTACTTGACCATTGCACTTCACTTTCTTTCTCCTTAGCTTTTTGTTAGGCTTTAGTTTACCACAAGGCGGAAATTTATTTGTATCTTACTGCTAAAGTAATAATTTTGCTGCAAAAAAGAAAGTTTGCTTCTATGTACAATATGTTATTGGCTTGAGTTGAAACTCATCTTGTTCCCATGTTATATTCAGGCAAGTCTCTTTTGGTGCTTTTTGATTCAACATATCTCTGACAAAGACACAGTGGTCCAGCTTTCAGTGTGAAGCAGCACAAATGCACTGACTAAGACTTGATCTGAATATAGCACGGTGAAAACTGAAACCAAAGTCTTGATGAAGTATTTGAATGATGTACAAAAAATTCTCCAGGTAAAACATTACTCTGGACCCAGCAACAACACTATACCTGTGCTTTCAAAATCACTCTAACAGAAGGACTAGCCTCACTGTCAGCTAAGGTAGCGTAGATGCATCAATAACTGGGTGCAAGTAAAATGTGTGTGTGTGCGCGTCTGTGTGTGTGTGTGCTGTTAAAATATGATGCTGAGTGTAGTTTGGTTTGTTAAATGTGTTCATTTGTTTGAATCTTGTGTCGAAATTGGGAGGTTTGACAGTTAAAAATCAGTGCCTTAGACCTGCAAACAGTACAGGTCTCTATCTTTGCCTGCACGTAGGCTACTATGTCACATGGCATCGCGAGAATGAGTGTGCTTTGCTGAAGTTTAGCAGTAAACTAGTGCTTTGCGACTCTATCCCCGATAAATGTCTGCGTGAAAGTTGCGTTGCTAGGTTCTGGCTGAATCTTTATATTCCACTAAAAATGCAGAGACTGTAAGGAGTATGTATGTATGCCAATAAAGCCCATTCACCACAACACGGCTTTGTCACTTTGTGAGTGAGTTTATCTGCAAAATTTAACTTGGAAAAAAATACTAAGAGTGAAAGGGGGAGGGAAAAAAAGTTTCTCTTGGAGGAAAAGTAATTCCTTTAAGTAGAAGGCATTAGATAAAGCTATTACATTTTCTAACAAAGACAAAGTGCAGGGAGCTGCCAGTGCAGTTTAGAATTAAATATAAAAATGTACCCATTACTTATCAGGCGCTACTCGGAGAAGCCATTGGGTACATTCCTAAATTGCATTGCCCACGTAGCGACCTTAAGCCTCTCAAGCCGGCAAGTCAGTGGCTGCTGGTTTTTCTCAGGCCCGACTTAAAAAGACAGCTCATTCGCTTTTGCTGTCTTTGCTTCTAAATGTTAAAAATAGAAGACTTACTTTTGCTCTTCAATTATTTTTGCTTTTACACTTTTTGTTCCTGATATATTATTTTCAATCATGTTATTGTGGATTGAAAAGTCCACATACTGAAACCTTCACATATGCACTTTTATTAAAATACTTTATAGGTAGAGGCCATTGCCAAAATGCATTTTTGGGCTTAACATTATAGCTTCTTCCAGCTGGCACAAGTCAATTCAATACACAGTGCATCATGTTTTAAGTGAACATGTATTGTTTTACTCCTAAAATTTTAATCTACACAATAACAAGTTATTGCAACAGTCAGAGCCAGTTCCTCAAAACTGAGAATGAAAAGTATCCACTTCTGCAATTTGCTGTACTTCTCCTGAATACAGAGATCTGAATTCAGTGGGAGGAACACAATTATCCTGTACCTATTTGTCATTCACATCAAGTCACCAGACTATTGCATAATGTAACAGAAGAGGGGTGTTGCATAATGGCTCAAGAGGTGGGCAGCTGGCAGGATGGATCATCAGCAGCAATGCTCAGGAAGAACTAACAGCGTAATCGTGGCAGTTCCATACAGGAAAGTTGTAATGTATAGCTGTAAAAATGTCAGTGAACTGCCATAAACCTGCAGTCTGTGGTTACAACTCCCTTAATTAATACTTCAGTAATATGACAGATTGGGGAAGTAGCCAATCGGGGCCGAGTGGGCGGGGCTCATTCCAGAATCAGCCAATCTGTAAACATGGCTGCAAAATTCGCCCTCAAAGAACGGCTGCATTGTTGGAGCGTGCAGAGTAGATACATGTAGCTACAGAAGCATGTCGACAGAGCGAAATTAGTGACCTAGATTTAGCTAGAGATGCTACTAAATGCTACTGGAAGGTGTATAGAAACCTCTCCGTTGTATATGCTAACAATAGATAGCAAGTCCTGGAGCTAGCTCGCGCTTTACGGGGGACTTTAAACCCACGGCGAAACTTCTGCACGGACTTCACACAGAGTTAAAGCAATTCAAGCTAAAAATCGCCAACATGGAGAATCACGAAGGGGCAGCGGCGGTGGGAGACGGCGTGCTCGACTTTTCACGCTTGAGTTTGACCACTTTGAGCCTTGACAGCATGAGCGACGAGAGAAAGAGGGACGCCAGGCAGCTGTACCTGAACTACAACCGACTAGCCTCGCTCCCGTCGTCGGTCAGCGTTTTCTGCCACCTCGAGTTTCTGGACATCAGCAACAACGGACTGACGGCCATCTGCGAGGGCATAACGAGGCTAGGCAAGCTGAAAACGCTGCTAGCGAAGAACAACCGCCTGGACGAGTTCTCGCTGCCCAAAGAGTTCGGCTCGCTGCAGCTGGAGGTGTTGAACTTTAGCGGGAACCGATTCGAGGAGATCCCGCTCCAGTGTACGAAACTGCGGCGTCTGCAGTCGCTGTCACTCGGCGGAAACAGACTGAAAAGTATACCTGCAGAGATAGAAGACCTAACCAGGTAGGTAACAGACCAGCTAGCTTAGCACCACCAACCAGCAATAGGCGACTGTCCAGTAAAGTAAACTCGCATAGCCTGCTCTCTTAGTAGCTAGCTTGTTGGCTTAATCGATCATATTGCACAACGAGATGATAATTCACAGTAGTCAGTGGGGTTGAGGCAAAGAAAGCAGTCAAGCTCACTCTTCAAAGTCCACTTTATATGTTAAGACACTTGGGATTATATTGTAGACGTTATGCCGGTATCTTTATGTATCGTTTTCAGTCGGTTTAGCCAATTTGCTAACTGGAAAGTAGCTGCGGTTCACAGGTGTTGTTGCTATGGTTACATGTTGTTTATTAGCCTTTAGCCTCGAGGTTTACTGTTTCCTGGAACTTTCAGCCAACAATATAAACTAATCAGTAACAAGACTAAATTAGAGCTGAATCTATCGATCAAGACATTCCATTAGTGATCAGAAAACAACAATAGTCATAATAATAATAATAATATTTGCAACAGATTAATTTGTTCCACACATTTTTTTAATTGGAAGATTGTTCTCTTCATCACATGTGACACAAAACTGGACGTTTGAAAAGTGCATGATTAAATAAATAATCAACAGATTGGTAAATAATGAATAATTACTTCTAAATTGTGAGGATTTGATGATGTTCTTTGTCTTATGTGATGGAAAATCTATTGGTATTGAACTGTTTGTTGGAAACAATCTACTGCACTTAATAATATTGTGACGGGCATCTTTTATAAATGATTGAGACCGAGACAATAATCTTTAAATGTAGAGCTAAACAATTAATTTCAGCCCTACATCCAATGCATTATTCTGATTCATTGGATTTAGATTGTGGATATAACCTTGCTATTGGCTGCATATTTCTCGTGGCTTTCTCCTTCCATTCTAATGTAATAATAATAATCTAACCTTTATTGATCCCCTTGGGGAAATTCCTTCTCTGCATTTGACCCATCCTATTCAAAGTTAATCTTAACTATACATATTAGGAGCAGTGGGCTGCCGCAGTGCAGCGCCCAGGCAGCAGTCAGGGGTTAAGGGCCTTGCTCAAGGGCCCACAGTGGTGGTGACTGGGACAAGCGGTCGCTCTCACTTACCCACCTCCACCTCTTGCCAGTCTGGGGACTCGAACCGGCGACCCACCAGTTACAAGTTCGCTTCACAAACCACTAGGCCACCACTGCCCCCATTCCACTATCTATGTGTTCGTGTTTTCAAAATCCCAAGAGCTTCTGGGTAGCAACCTACCCCACTAAAAACTTCACGTTTGCAGAGGAATAGGATTCTGCGGTAAGATAACTCTGTGCTTGCCACTTTTCACACTAATTTTCAACCAAAACAAATCCACCATCAATATTAATCGGGGACACCCTTACTGCTTCCTTCGCTTGCATCCACCTGAGACAAATGTCATTGATTTAAAGAAATACAAACAAGCAACCCATCGCAGAGTGATAATGGGTTGCTGACAAACCATTCTGTATGGTGTGGTTCTTAATGGTCTGGCTATACGAGACAACAAGGGCATTAACTACAGCGTTGGACTAGTACAATAGTAGACATTGCAGCTGGATAGCTCAGTGACTAACACCCCAGACCATGGCATGGGAAATCGGTGGTTCAAATCCCGGTCAGGGGGCAGGTATCCAGTGAGGACCCTTAGGCAAGGTCCTTAATTCTGCCCCACCTACTTACCTGTGTACGTCGCTTTGGATAAAAGCGTCTGCTAAATGAAATTGTAGAATTGTAGTAATAAAATTCATGTCAACATGCCTGTTCTGAGCACATACTCATTTGTTATCATCACACCTGGGATGCATCCAAACATTTGTCACTAATTTCCGGGTATTCTGTGCCGAAGTTCATCTTTGACTTTTGACGTCTGTGGTTCTTTCACAGTTTGCCTCTGCCAGATTTTACTTGTTGCAATCATTATCTGCGTGCAGCATCTGGCAAGAGTCACTTTTTATTGTCGTTGTGACGTATAACGTACTGTAAACCCACTTTAGACGCACTTAACCTAGTTGATCCACCTATTTATTCTGCCAGTAATGTTTCTGTTTACAGTCACACTGAGGCAACCTGTAGCACTTTTAAAATGGATTTAAATGTGGCCGGATTTTCTCTCTTTTTCTGTGTCTTTGTGGATTTAAGAATATTCACTAGTTTACCACCTGCCTTTATGTGTCATGCTCACTTCCAGTCAGCTTATTTTGTAAACATAATGAATCACAGTGTGGGCTGGGTCATTTTCAACTAACGATGTTCCAGTAAATGTCCCGCTGTGGTTTTGGAGATTTACCAAACAACACTTCTAAGTAGTTTCAGAAAGTAGGAGTGTCATGGAGTACATTTGAGACACATTCATTATTACAGGACAATGTATTAAAAGTGATTAGAAGCAAAAAAAAAAACAGACACAGCTATATAATTGCATGTTGTCATCCGGGACATTTCCTGTGAAGAAAAAACAAAGTAGGGAGAACGTGACACATGATAACACAAAGAGACAAAGGGCACTAATTTGTTTTCTGTTAGTGTAGAAAGCAGGAAAAGGTGCCAGCTATGAGATTATTTTTATCTTAGCATGTACTGAGTTTGACATTAGAAAGTCACATTGACCCAGTGTCCGGGCAAAGATCAAACCTGTTTTACACACATGCACAGTGTTACAAGAGGCAGACGGTAAAAAAACAACCTAAAATTGCATGGAGCCAGGGCTTATTATTGTGGAGCTGAAATCTTTCCCTCGCTCTCTCTTTAGCTTCCAAATTTAGCCACAATTTCTTAAATAGATTGAGGTCTGGATTCTGACAGGGGTACTCTTGAGGGGTGTTTATCAAGCAGACAAGGAATAGTGGCTTTTATTGTGAAAAGTGCGGCTGAAGTAGGACATTGTTACGTGTAGTGGGCGACACAACCTTGTGCATTATACGTCACTTGATGTACTGTCCAATCTCACACATGGCAAATGTGCCGTTAGTCTCTCCATCACTGTTGTGGGTCTGAATGAAGCCATGAGGAACTTTAAATGAAAGTGGCCAGGGTCTAAATGACAGAATGCTGTCATTTAAAAACAGATTGACAAAGCCATCAATGTAGAGCATCATGGGTCCAATAATGGCATTAAACAGATTTTCAGTGTAAAACAGGACTTCTAATTTCAAAATAATAGATATTAAAGGTTGGTAATCTGCAGATCTTCTGTCATGGAGGATTTTAATTTGGCATTTAGTCTTCTTTTCAAAGGAATTGTACAGATTGCATCATTAAATGAAGAAATTAACTACCGCCCTGCTCAAATTTTCCTGTTCAGCATGAACTAAGTGAAAAATGTAGAAAAAAATTATGACAAAATTAGGATGATGCTCATTTTGGTGGTGCAGCAGGTTAAGCCCCTTACTACTGATCAGAAGGTCGGAGGATCGAACCCCGATGTGACCACTGTTGAGCAAGGCCCTTAACCCCTGACTGCTCACTGGGCGCTGCACTGCGGCAGCCCACTGCTCCTGCTACTAATATGTACAGTAGGATGGGTTAAATGAATGCAGAGGTTGAATTTCCCTAAGGGGATAAATAAAGGTTAAAATAACTAAGTAAAATAATTTTTAAAATTCACACAACACATCTTGGATTTTTAAGTTATTTTTTAAACAGAAGACAGCAAAGAATAGTTGCGAGTGGACACACATTCTGAAAGAAGGGTCAAAGTGGAGGAGATACAAATCACCACTTTTAGTCAGATCTTTAGGAATAAAATCAGGGCCTCAACAGGATGAGTTAAGCCTTTAGTCTTGAATTGCGATTTAGATTGTGAACTGTGATTTTACCCCAAAATATCATATGACCAAATCGCCCATTCTTAATACTGAGGACTCTACATGTTTTTTCTTTAGATCTTATTTACATGGCAGTTAAAGTGGGGCCAAATACTGAAAATGTCTGATCGTCTCTCATTCTGAATCTACAGTGAAAAATCTAATTACTTCTTCAATATGCAGGATAGGCACGGCCTAACTTGTAGTGTTGCATAATGAAACATCCCTCAGATCATTAGCAGTGTTCTTTTTAAAATATTAATGTTTGTTAGCGTTCATCCGATCCTCTGCTTTTACGAGCTCCCCTTAAGATTATGTGTGGTATTTAGGATAATAGCATTTAGTGTGACGACTGCAAAGGCAAACCTTGATCTCAGTAGATGTAAGAATATCTTCTGCTTTCAGAGGCTCCATAATTACTAGGCAAGGTGTTTGTTTTCGTTAGCATTTGCTTTCTTTTTGCGACTCCACATTTAATCTGCATCTCCTGAAGCACCTTGGCAACAGTTGCCAGCTACTTCAACCTGTAGCTCCTGCTAAGGGTCCATGCCTGCGTCTTTGTGATGTAGAGTTTGTCAGGAAATTTGCTAATAAGCTATAGGAGTAGTTAATTGTCATGCTTTGATTATACACAGAAGATTGCCACTTCACTCTTCAATCCCCCATAAACACATGGATCATATGCACCAGCACAGGTGAAATAATGCAATGAATGAGGCTGAATTTCTTGTTAAAAGTTTCATGGTCTCAGTGTTGTGGACGCTGCCTCACTGTCACACTGTCAGGACTTACTGGGACACGTGAATAGAATAGAGTCCCTCCCATTCCTGTGGTGCTACTTTTTCACTTCGACAAGACTAATTATCTGCTGTGAAAAAGGCCTGTTTGAAACATTTGTAGAGATTTTTTTTCACTTGGACTTAAAGTCTAAGCACAGCTGAATGTAAGATCTCTATGATAAAATATATTATAGCCCGTGCCTTGATGTGTGTTTTAAAGAAGCCTTAATCCAATGTTTCTTGGATGGAGTTTCACAGAAAAAAAAGGCTAGAGTTGTGCTTAGCTGTGAAAACTCTATATCGTCCTTGATACAACCCTATAACCAACCGGTTTGGTTGATTTGTGTCACTGTGTCGGTGTGGGCTGTGAGCAGACCCTGAATGTCTCAGTTCCCCTCACAGAGGGGGCTTGCTCTGTGCTCAGCCACCAAGGACAGTATAATGGTTTCCTGTCTCGCAGTCGCTGTGTCATCAGTTCCAGCAGGCAGATGGCCTGACAGCTTACTTTCGCTGACCAGCCATCCATAGCACTCTCCCTGTCTCTCTCTTTGACTCCCAATTACCCCCCTGTGTACTCCATACCTCCATTAACCCACCAGGGCTATTTGTTGTCTTGATAACACAAACATGTACATATCAATTTCGCTGTCTACTGAAACTGATTGTAGTGGTTTTCAGATCAGCACCTAAATGACCTAATTTATCACAAAATGAGTTTTATGTATTTGTGCACTTTACTGTGTGTAGGAAATGCATACATGCATGCACAGTACAAAAAAGACCCATTTGTTCGGTCTGTCCTTTGTCTTTTTGATATTTTGTAAGCAAACCCTCACAGAAAAATGTAGACAAACACATCTACATGAACTCTTAAACATGATATGATGCATCTTTTGCGCCCCCTTGTGGCACGTTTTATAAGTTCAGTAGAGTCCCTTAGCTTTGTTGGTTAATAATGCACTTTAATTGCATTGTTAGTCTTAAACTGTGATCAGTGTGATCACCTCTAAACAGCATATGTTGGTAGATTGATGCCACACATATATTGAGTAAATTAACATATTACATGCTGTATACTACAGAGGGACCTTTTCCTCATCCATTAGAGATTATTGAAGACTCAATAAGATATCAGAAATACAAAATTATAAGCTGTTTTGTCAAACGTCAGTTCACATTAAAATAAACTCAGTATCTACAGTAGCAAAATCAATTTATCTACATTGAACAACATCTAACAAAATAGACATGGCATTTCCAGTCTGCATGTACAAGGTTTAGACACTTGAGTTTGACCTTGTATGTGTTCCTTTTAATTTAATGGTGCCATAAATAGTCCCGTTTATTTAAAAAATTGCCCACACACTGGCAAAACAGTAGAAGGCTGTAAAAAGACAGGAAAGAATGAGTTCATGGTCAGTTTTGACCATCAGCAGCTCAAAGATGCTGTTATTTATAGCAGCATGTGAACATCACTGTTGTACTAGGCACTCTGTGATGCTATAATGTAACATAATTTGATTAAAAATGTATTGTTGTGTTCTTTTGTATTTTTTGTCAGTTTGGAGTTGTTGTATCTGGGTGGAAACCTCATCTCAGCCATTCCTCCTGAAGTAGCTAACCTGCCCTACCTCAGCTACCTGGTCCTGTGTGACAACCGCATCCAAAGTGTCCCACCACAGCTCACCAGGTAACATTCTATCACAACCTCCTCAAAGAAAACATCAAAGCTAGAGCTGTACATGATGTCACGCTACACAGATCTGATGGCTTCTCATTCCTAAAGTCAGGATTTGTAGGTGAAAGCATTTCAAAGTGCCTCTGTCTTATTCCAGGCTCCACTCGCTGCGATCTTTAAGTCTCCACAACAACTTGCTCACCTACCTGCCGAGAGAGATCCTCAGCCTGGTGCACCTGCAGGAGCTCAGTCTCAGGGGCAACCCGTTGGTGGTCCGCTTCGTCAAGGAGATGACTTACGACCCCCCATCGCTTCTAGAGCTGGCAGGACGTACCATTAAGAGCCGGAATATTCCTTACTACCCTTGCGACCTTCCCTCGAACCTGCTGCGCTACCTGGACCTGGCCAGCAAGTGTCCCAACCCCAAGTGTGCTGGTAAGACTTTTACCTCTCAGTGTTTGAAGAAACTGCACGTTGATATTGGGTTGTTTCTAGATCTAAAATGTAAGGATTACTCTGCTTTTTACTTTTGATATACAGCTCTGCCATTTTTCCATTGTTGTATGATAACAATTATTCCCAGGATCTTTGTTTTGCACGCCCCAAAAATGACCAGTTGCACACGTCCACCAGTTGTTCTTATTTCAGCCAAGAACTGGTTTGCGGTGGCTCAATGGTTAAGGCAGTGGTTGGGCTACTGATCAAGCCCCAGAAACATTTTCATCTCAATCAGTTTTAAAATATTTTAAAGACCTAAAGAAGTAAGATCATCCTGGAGCAAGACAACTAAGCATAAAAAGCACAAAACTTAGCCTAAAAGTTTTTCTGTCTGTTTTCCTCTTCTTATAACGATTTGGCAAAACCACCATGATAACATATCTATATTCAAATGTGTCTTTTTGCTTTACTCTTTCTCGCTTGGTTGTGTGTTTTTGTTTACATCAGTGTCTAACACTAGGGTTTAATATATAAATAATATGCTATCTTCATGTATACATACATATGCACAGAACAATACAAATCATTGACCTGCCACTTTAACCTGGCTTTGCTTTTCCTGTCACTCTTGACTTCCTCCAGGTGTGTACTTTGATTCATGTGTGCGCCACATCAAATTTGTGGACTTCTGTGGAAAGTACCGGCTGCCCCTCATGCACTACCTGTGCTCCCCCGAGTGCACCTCTCCCTGCAGCTCTAACCCCCAGAGCGATGCAGAGTCTGAGGATGAGAGCAGCGTGCCGGCCGACCGCCTTCAGAGGGTGCTTCTGGGATAATGCAACACGGAGGAATCTCTGGCCGAGCAAAGTCTTGTCCGTCTGTCACTGTGTTCTGTAATTCTACAGAGTGGATCTTGCTTCAGACTTCACTGGACTTACGTACTCACACACAGCCACACACACATACTTTACATTTTCACATTCAGCCACCTAAACGCACACAATGTGAGATGATCTACTGTGGCCTTGAAATATGTTAAATCCATTTTATGGATGTTTTTGGGGTGAGAAATTCTCCGTTCAGCCTCCCCAAATGCCATTCCAGGTAGCCACATCTGCCAGTCTTGACTTCTTAAACATGCTTGTCTCATGATCGAGCACAGGAGGGCAGTAAAACTCTTGTTTGGACTGTGAAAACTGAAGGAGCAACAGGATTCCTTTTCCTTTCAGGGCAGCATACTTTATCTTCAGTATGACACTTTATGCTTTTTCGTAGCTACAGCAATTATTATTCTGCTTCAGTTTGGATATAAAAAATTGTTTTCTCCAGCTGTTGGAAACACTCAGCCAATTTTCATTTACATTTCCAAGAAAGCATCAAAGCAGATATCCTAACTTAGAAAAAGCCTGTGGGATTTTTTTTTAAAGTGTGCCAAGAGAAACTTTTAAAGTTGTTTTAAACTACAGTAAACTCTAAATTAATTTAGTATGATGTGTGAGATGGCCCTATTTACACTGGAGGGTAACTAGTCTGTACCACACAATATTAAAAGAGCAAGGTGACAATCTCATCAGTCTTTTTGTCAGCACAGTGTTCATGGCACACCACCCTTGAAAAAAATGTTGCCATGATGGCTTAGTTGTTTTAAATGAACTCAGAATAAGGGCTGTGTATGTGGAAGAATGCTTGTCCAGGCTTACTCACAGGAAGTGGATGTGGGGTGGACCAGGGAAAACCACTCACTGTGTTAGCACAGAAACAATAGCTATTCAGCACAACACAGTGGCGGCCTTCATGTTTATGTTCAGAGCTGTGAGTTTTCTCTGTGCATAAACATACAAATGCATGTGAATGAAGCCCACAGTCTGATAGGTTTTTGCTCTGAGTTGATTCTTGTTGAGACAGAAACTGAATCACTTCAAACAGGAGACGATGCTGATGGTTACATCTCTGCTTCGTCTTTCTGCTTCTGTGGAAAGCTGGGAGATTTTTATAGCATCCCAGATTTGTGTCCATTAGTGCTTAGGAGAAATCCTCCCCGGCTTCACGCTAGACCTTAATGTTTAGAAAACAGAAGAACATTAATTTATGTTACAGTAGCAACTACAATACAGCGATTGCTAAGTGCCTTACTAATAGTGACTTCTAACACATTAAAACAAGTTTGTATGAGTATGGGAAACAAAATGTGACATATGCACCCTGAAATGTGACAAATTTAACATTATGAACTACAAAGTACTTTTTAACAGATTATTTTGTACTCATCAGCTTAACCACAGTAAAGAGGAAAAGGTAACCTTTTATAATAAAGTAAACTGCTTTTATACAATTTTTTTTTTTTCAAATGTTAAATACACTACATTTATAAATGACCTGCAGAATAGATTGCACTTAAGCAGAAAATATATATTGAGATATATTAATTATATGTACTTTTACCCCATTCGGATAATGTAAGTAGAATGTATAGTATATAATTACAATAATAAAGACTTATTGTAATATCTTAAGTTTGTGTTGTGACCTTTTGTGATTCAGTTTAAACTAACGTGAGTGTGATTTTAGACAACAGGATTTCGAATTTAGAAAACATTAATTTTTTTTGCATTTGAAATAGCACTCATGTTATTCCAATATTTATATGCAAGTTGTTTAAAGGGAAGCTGTTTCTATGTGCAACGTGTGTTTGTGCGTTAGGAGAGTTGTGTTTCTGCGTGTTCACATGAGCCAATCCACTTTGTAGCTTGAATCTGTCCAGGTTTCATTTGCATATGAAGGTGAGTTCATTCTTGAATCTCAATACTGAAAGATGTTTTCTGTAAGCCTGAAGTAAGAGGCGCCAGGGCGAATACATTCTGCCTCGCACAATTTGCTAATCCTTTAACATTACCTGCCAAGAGCCACTAACCAGTTTGTTTCCTTTTCTCTCATCTCCTTTCACAGTTTCTGGTCCTATCTCAGCTTCTTTTTCATTTTCTTTCCACCTCGCTGTTTCTTTCAGCCCGTTTGGCACAAATGATGTTTTGAGTGTCGCATATTTTGTTTGTTTTGAATGGTCTTTGACCAAGTCACAGCTGGGTTCCTGTGTTTTTCTACTGTGTCTCTTCTCCCCTCGTTTTTACTCTCAACTCTTGCACACGGGACCCTTTTTGCCAACAGCAGGCACCTAGGAAACACTCCTGCACATTGTGTGGAGTTGCATTACCTCCATGTTTTGTGCGCACACACACGTATACACACTCTTGGTATACATTGTGTGTCAAACAAGGGGGTGTTGTCACAGATGCAACCTGAGATGGAAGCCAGGATGAAGTGCAGTGAGATGTGATTGGCAGATGGGGAGAGTAGCTGTCACCAACACCCAGGAGTCAAATCAGCTTCTGAACATGGACCTTGGAACCTGGGATCACTCCTCAAGTGCCATCTCTGTTTTAGTCGCCTACAACTCTGCAAGGTAAATGTCATGTCTGTGTGGTCATATTTCTCCTGCATACAGTGGTTATCTTTGTTGTTTTTGAGGATTAGTACCATTTAAATTATTTTTTTCAGTTTCATGCAGCACACTTCTCTTAACCTTAACAGTAACAATGCATACAGTATTGCAGGTGATCAGCAGATCAAAGTGCTTCGACATTAAGGAGTGTTTGATACTCTAATCCTCTTATCGCACTCAGTCAGAGACATACCAGCCCACATCGGCTCACAGTATAGCCAGTGTGCAGCAATATGCGTGCCAGACCTCACACATGACTAGTTTCAAATGTACACCGAGCTGAGCCTTTACATACGACAGCCACACACTGCAGACACCCGATAACAATCAAGCCTTGTCTTTAAAGTTCCACTCTAATCCTACAAGCAGTAAGTCTGGTTGGAGGGAGGAAGTGGTGGACGTGGAGTTGAGGTGAGGTGGTTACAGGCTAAAGACGAAGTGGTGGGCGAATAATCAACCGCTGCTGAGCTGAGTAACCGTGTTTAATTGCCACGGTTAGTAAGTTCCTCTTTCCTTTTTCTTTTCCTCTGCCATTCATGCTGTCACAGTCGGTCTTGACCCCACATCATTTCCTCCTTTATTCATCTCGGCACTCTTTGTAGCCACTGAGATTGAAATTAAATTGTCCTCCAGCTGTGCAGAACATTAGAAGAAACCTTTGTGGAACAGTTTGAACTCATCAAATGGCAAATGTGATTGTGCCATCGTATTTAAAGATGATTTTTTGGACATTTTTGCCTTGCATTGGTTGTGTATAGTAGAGAAGCAGACATGAAAAGTGGTTAATGAGAGAGGGAGATGAGCTGCTGGAAATGAACCTGAAATGAATTAAATTTTCTAGTTTTCTTTGAGCTTTTGCATCTCTTTATTGCTTTATATGCTTTATTGTTGGGGATGGAGATTAGAGGTGACACAGCAACGACTCAATTGAAAACTCTGAAAAAAGCAGGAAAAAGGGCCTTTCTTGATGTCTTTATTCATTTTTTGGGGGTCAAATTTCTGTGAAAAGCTCTGGAAAAAGATAGTAAGTGGCCCTTGAGTTAAGATTTTTCAGGGCATCCATCCATCCATCCATTGTCTTCCGCTTATCCGGAGCCGGGTCGCGGAGGCAGCAGTCTAAGCAGGGAGGCCCAGACTTCCCTCACCCCAGACACTTCTTCCAGCTCTTCCGGTGGGACCCCGAGACGTTCCCAGGCCAGCCGAGAGACATAGTCCCTCCAGCGTGTCCTGGGTCTACCCTGAGGCCTCCTCCTGGTGGGACATGCCTCGAACACCTCCCGAGGGAGGCGTCCCGAAGGCATCCAGAACAGATGTCCAAGTCACCTCAACTGACTCCTCTCGATGTGGAGAAGTAGCGGCTCTACTCCGAGCTCCTCCCTGGTGATTGAGCTCCTCACCCTAAGGGTGAGCCCAGCCACCCTGTGGAGGAAACTCATTTCGGCCGCTTGTATCCGGGATCTCGTTCTTTCGGTCATGACCCAAAGCTCATGACCACAGGTGAGGGTTGGATCGTAGATTGACTGGTAAATTGAGAGCCTCGCCTTTTGGCTTAGCTCCTTCTTCACCTGCGCCTGTCAATCTCACACTCCATCCTCCCCTCACTCGTGAACAAAACCCCGAGATATTTAAACTCCTCCACTTGAGGCAGGACCTCTCCACCGACTCGGAGAGGGAAAGCCACCTTTTTCCGGTCGAGAACCATGGCCTCTGATTTGGAGGTTGGTGGAGATTTTTCGGGGCATCTGATGTTTAAAGTTCTGGAAAATGCTTGTGAGTGGACTTTGAGGTATTGGAAGAGTTTTTGCTGAAGCAATGTTGGAACATGGATTATCTTCAACACTCGGTCATCGTTAAACTTTGTTTGAATACAGTTTATTTCATGATCTCAAATCCAACAGACTAAATTAGAAACGTAATAAGAAACAACATGGAACATTTAGCAGCTGAAGAATCACATATTTCCCTCTGAAGCTGGAGGAGACCAAAACAGAGGAAAAATGTAGGTATAAAGTATTGGATTAAGGGTGGAATTGTCTTGAGATTAAATTCCAAATTAGTGATTGGCTGCATCACCCTTTAGAACTGTTTCTACTCATTAATCATTCACATCATCTAGCAGTTAATGCATCATCAGTTGTTATGCTGCTTTGTACCGGTAAGACTAGAAAATCATTTTTGCAATTAGACTGAGTAGGTTAATGCTTTACCCCCCTACATTTACCATATTAATCACTGCCTGCATTAGAAACACCACGACTGAAACCTGCTAAAGAGCTTTGATCCAATGCTGCTAATCCAGGTCCATAGCAACACTGCAGGAGCAGCTGCAGCGTTCCAGAGAGGGATTTGTCTCCGGGTATGTTAGTGGGCAAACCTGGGCATGTCACAGGGGAGCGTCCAGGCTCTGGCAAGGACAGCACAGCGCTGGAAGGGGTTTGTGATGCTTCACGCAGAGAACAATACATCTCCACCCACACAGTCAGTATCCAACATTGCAGAGCGGTGGGACTCACTGGCTCTCTGGTCAGATGTTGAATCACAGTTGCAGATGCTTCCACGTCAGGAAACGGCGGTGTGGCCTGTCAGGAGTGGTTCAACAGGAAATGGCATGTCAGGAGTTTTTGAAAGCATTGCTTGTTTTTTGTTTTGTTTGGTCGACTTCCAGCTGCTACATGTCCACAACACGGTTTTCCAGAAGGAGATAGAGACTGTTACTGACACCCGTATATGGTAATTATAACATCTGAATGTTACAATTGATCCCTGGTAACATCAGTAGAATGACGTGTGTCCTGTTTCATCCATTTCTCCCTCCCAGCCAACTTGTCCTCCTTGACTCCTGCTTTTTGAGTAACAGCCTCGTGTCCTGAGATGAAATATTCAGGCTCCTAGTAATCTGAGTATCAGTGCAGCC
This sequence comes from Chromis chromis, assembly GCA_900302755.1. NCBI lineage: Eukaryota > Metazoa > Chordata > Actinopteri > Pomacentridae > Chromis > Chromis chromis. The sequence continues at coordinate 39,494 of OMNN01097696.1, forward strand.
AACCTGCTGCTGCTGCTGTTGCAGTCTAGCTGAACCTGATCTTTAAGGAAACCTGAGAGTGATTGCCACGCTTTGGCTGTAACAGAGCTGGTGACAGTGTTTCAGTGTCTCAATAGGGTACTAACCTGGTGTCATTTGATCTTAACTCACATGTGAAAAATGGGGAGTTTATGGACTATTGTCCCAAATCCTGCTGAAATTAACCATGTCTCAGAGTTTTTCATCTTTGATATGTCAACAGACTATTAGTTAATTATTGTTTTTTGCTTTTTGCATGTCTTTTGACCTTATAACATGATTGCAATTGTCAAAGTTTCCATTAGCAAAAGATCCAGAGTCCTAGCTGCTTATATACATCAAATTCTGAGTTACTTAATGCTGTATTATGGCTATGCTATGTAACTCCATAATCAGCTGTTCTCCCTTCATCAGAGCGTGGCAACAGCCTGTCTACGTTAAAACATCTTTCAGCACCTTCCTAGAGGAGTGTCTTGGAAGGTGCTGAAAGACACTGATAGTATAGATCCAACATAGACACAAGTTTGATCTTGAGGCTTGACCTGATGGCATGCATACATTTCCTTTTACATCTAAACAGAAACAGATGTTTGAATTAATTTATCTGCTTCTATTTGATTTGACTTTTATTTCCCTTTAAACTAAAGCTTCTAACTGTAGATAGTGAGTCAATTGTTTGGACCATTGACAGGATTCTTATATCCATGCTATCAGATTTTAATGCCAGTGTTGTAAGTTATGAGCACACATAGTAAATAGCAGGCACTGGGTGAGCATTTAGAAACCCAGTATTGTGCAAAATGCAGTCAGTGCACCCATTTGTATATATAGTTTTTAAATCATGTGCATCTGTAAGTCTGTATGTGTTCTGTGTTTCAATCTAACCATTTCCTGTCAGAGACAACACAGTTAATCTGAAATTGAAACTTTCGAGTGACTTTATTTTAGGCCTTCCTGTCTTGATGTTGCGTTTATCTGTGTGTTTCAGTACGGATTTTGTTCAGCAGCTCAGAGTTTTTCATAACTGAAACAATTTTCTGCTATGCAACAAGTATAAAGTACACAGTAAAGATTATTTTTTTGTTTTCTTTTACAGCATTTCTCTTTTTAATTTTTTTCTGTATTTTTTTTTTTAAAAGAGTGTGAATTTACAGCTATAATGTAAAATCAAATTTAAAAAAAAACATAACTTAGAAAAACAATTTTTTCATATCAAAACTGCTAAAATACAAATTTATTGTAATTTCACAAATATTTCGTTTTTGTTTCATACATGAAACAATTCAATTCAAGTTTAATAGTGAAGATATATTTTTACATTAATGACAATTAACAGAAAAAGAAAGATTGGTTCTGTATATTCACATTGATTTGTTTGTAAAAATGAGAGATGTTATGAATGATTACAGAAGTTTTCACAACAAAAACGTTGAATAAATGTGTTTGTATCAGTGTATAATACCTATATGCATTGCTAATCTTTATATATAACTTACTCTCTCTATCTATATATTGCTATTACTATATATTATAGGTAATTGTATTGTTTTTGCACTTTTAAATATCCTTATATATATATAGCCAAAAAATATACTACACATGATCTCATGTAAAATTAGGCCTAGAAATGAATAGAAAATGTTTTACTTATGGAAAATTACCTGGAAGGAACTTGTGTTAAATCCCGGATAAAGAAAAGCATGTGTGCGTAAAAACTGAAAGGGGGTTTGATGAGTGCATGAATGAATAACCGCATATTCCTTTCATCAGAAATAATCTCCATGAGTGTCTCTGTTACAGCTGTCAGTGGTGGTGGCACTCCCTCATCAGGAATGACCCCGTGTGTAGTTTGCTCCCACTGTAAATCTCTGTGACGTCTTAATAACACCTTTATGAATCTTATAGCTGGCGGAACAAAATGCAGAAATATTCCTGCTGCGCTCAGAGGGAAAAAGTTTTTTGATGTGATCTATCAGCCTGCAGAGCAATCTCTCCACCATCTCTCACAAATGACAAAACAGACATGATGTGTGTTTCTTTTTCCATTAAAACAAACCCTGTTTTCAGTGCGTTTTATTTGCGCTGTGAACACGGAGCGCGACGCCCTGTGCCATAATTTGCCACCCAGCCCTCCTGGGAGTCGCCTGTCACAACCACAGCGGTCACATCACACTCTTAAACCCCTTTTGTGGGGCGTTTGGAGCTGGAAAAAAGAGAGGAAGAGGGAGGGAGAGAGAGCCCAAACACCTCCTATTCTCTCCTATGACACACTCACACGCCTCCCTCCCTCCATGCGCAAAAGGAGAACTCCTGCAGTTTGGTGAACTTTTCCTGAGTGACAGGATCTTTCCTGGACTGACACTTTGACGGCGAGATTAAGTGGTGGGATTCATTCCAAGGGTTGCAGCCATGGGAACTACGTCGCAATGTTAGACAACACGTTATCTTTTGATTTATTTTCAGTTTTTATTGCAACGTTTTTGAGCCTCGGCGCGCGATGGGGTCTGAAGCCGGACGAGGCGATGGGATCCTCCGTGCGCTCTGAAGACCGAGGTTTGCGCCTTTAAACTTCACTTTTATGGGTTTTCTTTTCTTTCTCCCGCTCTTTTCCTCTCCATTCACAATATTGATTGACAAATTAGGTGTTTTATAGTGCAATTTTAGTGATGCCCCCATGAGTGAGCATCTCTTACCCAAATTAACCCCAGATAAATGTGCTGCTGATGGAGATCATCATTTGTAGGCTGTAGATGCCTCAAAATCTACCATTAAATGTCAACATTTTAATGTTCTCATAATATTGTTTTTTTTACTTCTATAATATTTCCAAAAACGTTTAATTTATCCTTGTAACTGACAGTTTTATGTAGCTCTAACCACACACACGATGCTTTCTAAAGTGCTCACATGGTTTCATACAACACTGCTGCAGGCTCCTAAGTTCAAACCAAACATTTATTTTGATAAAATGTTGACAAATGCCGCTGACATATTTCTTATACCCAGGCTGCAAAATGCACCATGTGCCCAGAAATGGCATGTGCCAGGCCTGAGGCGGGATTTCAGTGCCAGTAATTGCATTCTAACTCAGCTTAAAGAATAAACTTATAAACGGATTACAGGCTCAGAAAGAATGTTTCAATATTGCCCCCTGAACCAGGCTTTACATCTGGCCGTTACAACGCTCTAATCTTAAAAAGATGAACAGAGTGACTGACAGGACAATGGATGGGCTTTTACTCCATTTTTTATTAATTTTTAAGTCACAGGCCTTCCATCCAGTCTGTCTTTAAGGGGTTTAAGAAACTATACCTGATAGGTAAAACAATTGTATATATAAGAATTACAAAAAATAGGCTTAAATAGAGGCCTAAAGGTAAGTGAACAAGTGAAAGCAAAGTTTCAGACTGGTGAGGCCCAGCCCACATTTGAATACGACATCCAAGGCCACAGGTAGCTCAGGTATTACTTGCGGTTTAGCCTTCAGGACTTCAAAAGGCACTCCTCATGACTATTCTGAACTGTCAAAACATGTCCATAAAATCTAACTTGGCTTGGAGTCGAGCCCTGCTCTCGCTGATTACACACTGACCCCCACAGCTGGATGTTGGCCGACCTTTGTTGACCTCTGCAGGGTGGCGGGCTTTCCTTTAAGCTGAAACCTATGGAGGCAGGATTTTTTTTTTTTTAAACTGGCGGAAATGCCTCTCTCTGCCGGCTTTTCCTGCGGGAAGAAGCTGAACTGTGATCTAAACTTGGAAAGTGACGAAAGGACATGAACAGGAACTCCAGACATTTCCCAGATATGTTGCCTAGAGGGCCTCATTGTTCTGTTAACACCATGATTTTTTGGAAATGGGTCAATGTAGACTTCATATGATAATTTACATCTTTCTGTATTGTGTGTTTTCTTCTTCTCATATCCCAGTCAGGTTAAAGAATTCCCACAGATTTTCAAGGGATCCCATTGATCAACTTTCCCAGAGCCTTTTAGTTTATCTTAGTCACCCAACAGACGGTGTCGAGACCTACGATGCCTAATAACACGCTCATAAACACACACCTGTCTGCCAATTTGTATCAATACAAGTGGTCGTACATTGTCTTAGCAACATGTAGCTGAGTCACTGCAGCAATTACGATCATCAGACTCTTAGTCTAGCTCCAGAGTATCAGGTGATACCATGCCGCATAATTAACGCTGCAACATGTCAGAGCAGCGTGGCGTAGCCTCATAAAAATGCCTGTGGCGAGAGTGACAAACTGCTGTTTGGTGATAAAGTTTACCTCTTCAGTCTTGATGCGCTAAGTAACTGCGCTGATTGCAGATTATATGGCCCTTAGCGAAACTCTAAATGATGGGTTTGGTGTATTGGAATTGCTTGATTTTCTCTCCTTTGACTCTGTCTTTCGATTTGTGCACAAAGATGTTTGTTGCAGCAGAGTGTGATCCAGTGTTTGCTGTAATACCTTCATGATGACGGCTTCCTGTCACACAGGAGTCTTGGTTGCTAAATTTCTGGTATTATGGTTGGAAATGCTCAACACTTTACCTTAATTTTTTATTTTTTATTTTTATACAAGTCTGAGTGTCCATCAGGCTTTTTTGTGCTTCAAATTTAAAGCTTTTCCCTGTCGGTTCACTCTGAGTGCAGTGCAGAATCACTTCCATGTCCCTGTCACTGCCCCTCTCAGAGGTTTCTGTCAGAGCACCACACTGTGGTGGCACCAAGTCTTACAACTATTCAGAGCATTACAACCCTGGAAAACAGAAACAGGACTTCACATAAAATGCATTACATTGCTCTCTGGTGCTTTCTCTGTTGGAATTTTGACTACACAAAACATGTTATGACTAAACAGAGGATTAGGGGATTTTATGAGTTTGCTTTCTGATTTGCTGTAGGTCATTTTACAAAGAGCAATGTGTTGTATTTTCAAATGTCATCGCCGATTCTTCCACAGGATGTGCGTGTGATGGTGGACAGACTGGGGCCGATCATGGAGCCTGAGCTGAACTGCAGCTCCCAGTGTGATTCCCCACTTTGCTTCATCCAGTCAGGAGTCAACAGGCAGGAGGGCCTGGACATTCTGCAGAGACTATGCAGTCTCAGCACGGTAATCTTTTGCTCTTTTGTGCTCGTTAATGCACAAACTCATAATGATGGAGTTTAAAATATAACACAGACACTACATCAGGGGTCGTACCTGGTCAACAGAATATAGGTGAAAGGTTAAAGTGTCTACATACAGTATTAATACTATAATTGAATATGTGCTGTTGTCTATTATTTTGGTTCAGCTGATAACAAACTGATCACATGAATGACACAAGACAGTTTAATTCACATTTGCGATTTATTTTCAGAAGTGGCTTTAATCTGCTGGTCCATTTCTTAACTTTAATGGTTTATGGTTTAAGATTTTGGGACATTCTGCATTAAATCAGGTAAAAGACCCACGCAAATGAAACACATCAATTGACAATATACAAGATATGTGGTACTATTCCATTGGAGAAGCCATTTAAATAGTAGAGATCCATAAAGGGAATGGGGATGGACCACTGCAGCTATGTTTAGTACCGTCTCAGTCGCTGGTGCCTTTAAGAGCAGATCAGCACCATGAGGCGGGCACAAGAAAGTGTAATGTGACTTTCCAAACAGAAACTATACACTCTGTCAAGGAACACAAACAGGCCTTTCTCTCCCTGCTACACCGCACAGAACTGAGGTGAGTTATCTCCTTTGATTTCTTTCACGCTTTATGATGTTAATTTATGCATAAATCAGTCTCAAAGTGCAAATAGCATCTTCACCCAAGGGGGAAAAAGGAACAAGCGAGCCGCACTGTGTTTGCTTTGTTATGCTAATGTTTCATGTGGCAAGATAATATTTTAATGTAGTGTTTTACTTTGTTTTAATGTCCCCACAACCCTGCTTTATTATCTGCTGAACTCAGATGACACGAGAAGTGTTTAGCTAAAATGAAGCCCCCTTTGATGAAACGTAACACCGTGCATTTGCTGCTATTTGGGGATGTGGACGGCTCACCCGGCACAAGTGTTTCTAAGCCTAACAGTGTAGTGGAAAGACAAAAATACAAGGACCTGAGCCAACTTATTCCATAAAAATGCCACCTGTTTTTTCTTTCTGGATGTGTTCCCAGATATGGCTACCACTGGCAGTGTGCTGTCTAAGGAGCAGCTTCTTTGCCCCATCTGTCTGGATTTGTTCGACCAGCCAGTCACTACTCCTTGTGGCCACAACTTCTGCAGGGACTGCATACAAAGATACTGGCAGAATGCTAATCTGCCCCAGTGCCCGATGTGTAAGCACAAGCTGTACATGAGGCCTGACCTCAAAGTTAACACCTTCATATCAGAAGTGGCATCTCAGTTCAAGGAGCTGGAGGAAAGGAGATATGAAAATGAAATCAATACTGCGGACGGATCAACAGGCCATAAAGGAGAGGTTTCATGTGATGTGTGTGCTGGAAAAAGAGTCAAGGCTCTTAAATCCTGTCTGGAATGTTTGGCTTCATTCTGTGAGACTCATCTGGAGCCCCATCTTGTCCTCGGCACCTTCAAGAAACACCGCTTGATTAGCCCCATGATGAACATGCAGGACAGGGTGTGTAGGAAGCACGAGAAACTGCTGGACCTGTTCTGTAGCACGGATCAGGCGTATGTGTGCCAGTTCTGCATTAAGAAAGACCACAAGGCTCATCGCACTGTTTGTATAGAGGATGAGAGCAGAAACAGGAGAGCTCAGATTAGAAGTGTGAATGAGGAAGTGGAAAAAATGATCCACTGCCGACAGAAGAAAATCGGCGAAATCAACCAAACCGTTCAGCTCAGCAGAAGAAACACAGAAAGAGAGATCGAAGAGAGTCTGCAAGTCTTCCACAAACTGCTCCAGTTTGTACAGAGAGGGCAAGCTGAGGTGGTTGAGGTGATCGGTGTAAAGCAGAGGCAAGTAGAAAGCAGGGCCAGCGGGCTTATCGTGGAGCTGGAGCAGGAGATTGATGAGCTGAGGCACAGGAGTACTGAACTGGAACAGCTCTCACACACCGATGACGATCTTTACCTCCTCCAGTGCTTTCCAGCTTCCTCCACAATGCCAGTCACCACGGACTGGTCTGACACCTGCGTGGAAAACGCTGAATACGTGGGCACGCTGAGGAGGGCGGTCAGGAGAGTCGCCTGTCAGCTGGAGGAGACAGTAAAGGCTGAGGTGAAGAGGCTTTGCGAGACTGAATTCCAGAGGGCTCAGCAGTGTGCCGTGGATGTGACGCTGGATCCGGACACAGCTCATCCCAAACTGGTGCTGTCTGACAACAAGAAACAGGTTTATCATAATGATGTAGCCCTCAACCTCCCTGACAACCCAGAGAGATTCTACCCCGGTGTTAGCGTTTTGGGGAAGGAGGGTTTCTCCTCTGGCAGGTTCTACTATGAGGTCCAGGTGAAAGGGAAGACCGAGTGGGATATCGGAGTTGGACTTGAATCAGTCAACAGGAAAGGAGGGAGTATACTGAACCCTGAAAACGGCTACTGGACTCTGGGGATGAGGAAGGACCAGAACTACTGGGCGCTCAGCAGCCCTCCTGTGTGCGTGCCGCTGGTTGAGAAGCCTGAGAGAGTCGGGGTGTATGTGGATCTGGGGTGGGGGCAGGTTTCTTTTTACAACGTGGACTCTCATTCCCATATCTACACATTCACTGGATACTCTTTCAGCGGAAGACTTTTCCCCTACTTCAACCCCCGACGCAATCACAACGGGGTCAACTCAGTCCCTCTTATCATTTCGCCTGTCAATATCTAAAACTTGATCTCTGTCTGCTGCTTGAATCCTTGTAGCTATTTTTTATTTAGCATTTTAACATTCAGATATACAGTTACAAACCTGTAGTGTGATACTTGTTGCTCTGTTTGCCTTAATAAAATGTTGCCCACTGAGATGAATTGTGCTTCTCTTTGTTGCTTTTGCGTCAATCATTCAAGCAAGAAACACCAATTTTGGAATGTACATGTATATGAGCTGCTTCTGAACTATTTTAGTTGTAATTTTGAGGGGTTTGCATGCATGTGTGTGTGTGCAGATGGCAGGGGAGCTCCCGAGGCGATCCCTCTCCCCGGTGCTGAGCGCTGTGGTATGGACGCTGCTCTCCTGCGGCATCCTGTTAGCATTCTGCTTCCTCCTCTTCACCCTGCGCTTCAAAAACAACAGGTAGAGTACAAAGTGCAATACATGCAGTATAAAAACCCAAAGCGGTACAGAAGTTAACTGTTTGTGTGTGTCATACGATCAGGATAGTAAAGATGTCCAGTCCCAACCTGAATGTCCTGACTCTCTTCGGAAGTGTCCTTACCTACAGCAGCGGCTTTCTATTCGCCATTGATGAACAAGCTCACTCCCAAGGTGGAGCATCTATAGCTGTGCTACAAGTAAGCATCCATCCAAGTCATCCCTCCATACTCCACCATAGTGTTGGGTATTCTAGAGTGTTAGGTAATCATGTGGTCCTCTCTCCTCCAGGCTCGGATGTGGATGCTTTGTGTCGGTAGTACCCTGGTGTTTGGCCCAATTTTGGGGAAGACGTGGAGACTGTACAGAGTATTCACACAGCGAGTGCCTGACAAGAGAGTGGTGAGCAGCTCCTCCTCGGGTTTCCTGGTGGTCGCGTATGTTCTGCATCCAAAGATCAGGGAGTTGTATTTGTGCAATATCACTAAGATTTTAAATAATTCATTATTTTTAACTTATTTGCCAGGTATTTGAGCATATTTCTAATTAAAACCAAACATGATAGATAGACTACGTTGAAATTATACAACAAACATTAGCCGGCCCCTCACTAGTGAGATGTTATTCTTTTATGTTTAAATGTGGATGATACCAGTCTTATACAGTCTCCACAGATGAGTCTTTTCAGCTGCTCTTTGCTGCTGTGGTTTTGTTGCTCTACTTTCAACTTTATGATAAGGTGTTCAAGTCAGACTGAGTTGTACTTGTTGTCTTGGTTTTTGCTTTTTTTCTTCCTTAAAAACTCTCATGTGGTCTTTGCAATGTGTCTGTAGTCATTGTCACATTGGACTGCTAGTCATCTTTTCCTTCAGTATTTGGGTGTTTAATCTCGTATTCATAATGCCATCTATAATGTCATCCCTCCTACACCTTTGGCACTCATGCCGCCCCACATCTGCACATTCACACCTCCAGGTTTCACAGTCGCCATCAGAGAATCAGCTTTCAATATTTATCAAGCCTTCTTTAATGTTCTTTGGCAAAGTTTATTCTTCAAGTTTTTTGAGAGCAACGGTTTTTCTTCTTGGGCACCATCTGTAGAGGCTGACTTTGCGCAGTTTGCTATGCGCTGTCTGAACATCACTGAAACACCAGCTTCTGCAAACAATCCTCGTGCCAAGTCAGACCCACTCATCTGTCTTGTTTTTCAATGGAAGATTGCATAAATACCAAATTTGTGTGTGGTTGTAATTTTTTCGAAGACAGCTGCTGCACCTTCTGTTATTGTTAGTTTCCTAAACCTCCTATCCGCTGCTATAACTGTGTTTCGGCTTATGTTCAGTAGCTCCTTGATGCTCTTGTATCCTCTCCCATCTTTATCCAGTCTTACATTCTGGTTTCTTACTTGTTAGGGGAATTCCTCACCATGTGGAGTGATGTTACAGTACACACAACCCAGGCTAAAGCTGAGAGAGCTGGTGGTGCTCACAGGTTCTTTATAACCTCGTTGTTGCAGTTAGCCTTAATAGGAAATATCTTGTGTTATCACTTTTGTTGCAGGTAAACTGACTTTTGTTGCCTCAAGGTTGTAATTTAGGGTCTGCATATGCTCAAACACCCTATGTTTAATCTATTATAGTACAATTAATGTAAGATGGTACCATTTTGTATCATTTAACATGTTAGTAATATTGCACAGGAGTGTACTCACATTTGTTTTGTACTGTAATTAGATTTTTCAATGGTATTCTACATTGCATTTCAGACATGGGTTGAAATGGGTAAAAAAAAAGAAGCATTGTTGAGAAAGTTTTGAATGAACACAGCAAAACATGAGGCATTACAGACGTTTTCATTCCAAGATTTTTTTTAGTTTTTGTCTTTTACAGCTTCCTGTTATTCAGCATGTATTATGCATATGTCTTAAATGCTGTCTTCTTTTCTGCCATCACCTAAATCCACTAAGAAGGCTTTTGTCATTTGTTTCTTTCTTTTTGCCTCTGTGTGACAGTTATGGATATTCTAATAACTATTGCCATTTAGATAAAGAAAATCTGCTGCATGTGTCCCATGATTTTGTATTACTGTCAGTATTTTGATATGCCTTTATAATTTAGAGGATGGTTAAGTCTTGGTACAAACTCTCTGTGAGCTTTTCTGTGCTTATCTGGTGTCTGACTAGTGTCTCTGTGCATATGAAACAAAAATCCTGCTCAGATTCAGTGTTTTTAATGTGATTGGTAACTTCAACTTCTCTCACAGATCATTCGTGACATCCAGCTCATGGGCATGGTGGCTCTGCTGATCCTGGTGGACATGCTGGTTCTCACCGCCTGGAACCTCACAGACCCCATCAGGTGTTCACGATCTGTAGGAGCTGTTGTCAAGGTAGGATTTACTGGTGATTTTGTGAGAAAAAAAAGTTATAAAACAAGTTGCGATTTGGTTTTGCTGGACTGCAGAACAGTGCAGAAGCTGTGACACGGGGAACTTAATTTATGACTGATTTCTGTTTCTCTTGATAGGTGATGGAGAGAGATGTTTCTTACTCTTTGTCTCAGCTGGACTCTTGTTCTTCTGTATACTCAAATCTGTGGGTCATCATTATTGTGGTCCAGAAGGTAAGTATTTAAATGCAATGATAAATTTTAAGTTATTTTATTGTAATGATGACATAATTTATCTGTTTATATTGGATTTTTTGTGATTTTTATATGCAAAATTGCTTTATTCCGATGTAAAATAATAAAACTGTGAATTAGTGTGTAGGGACAGGGAGCATTCCTGGTATTGCATTATTTAAGCATGTTATTACAAGTGCTTTAAATGGTTAAGTGAATATATTAGACAGGAACTGCTCAAAACCAAATTTTAGATTAGATTTCTAGTGTTGAATGACTTAATAACTTCTAATGACAGAAGATGGAGTATACATATTTTAAAGCTGTGCATTTTTTTAACGTCTACAACCAAAGCTTTTATTTTGTAAGGAATAATGACTATTACTTAAGCCTTTCGTTGATAATCAGAAGATAAAAGATATCTCCTTGCACTTACTACAAACTCCCAGAAGTTTGATTTAATCAGGTTTTCTTTGTTTTAACTTCGTCCCCACATCTCTCTTTTTAGGGCTGCCTTCTCCTCTATGGCACTTATCTGGCTGGACTGACCAGCAACGTCAGCCATCCTCCGGTCAACCAGTCTCCCACCATCATAACAGCCGTCTCTCTGGTTACCTTCTCCTCCGCTGTGGCCGTCCCCGTGTCCGTCTTCCTGCAGGCCTGGCCCAACCTGGTGTACAGCACAGTGGCTGGAGCCATCTTCATCTGCACACTGGCCACTAACTGCATGCTGTTTGTGCCTCAGGTTAAAAACAAACACCACAAGATGCACATACAATATGCATGACAGTGCTGTGAAAATGGCGTCTCAGAAAAACAAGCATCATAGCAACATTTCTGCACCAAAGTTTCTAGTTGCATGCTTTGGAAAGAGTGCAGGATCTTTTCTCTTTGATTGGAAAAACATCTCCACAGTTTGGTAGCTTCTTTTATTCAGAAAGCTTTATCATTTAGTCAGAACTGTCATGCAGTAAAAGGATACAGTGTTTTGAAACCAGCAGCAAATACAGAGAATCATTGAGCCAGGCAGAGACTGCAGATAGACAGAAGTATGACAGATGAATGACAGCTCCGTGTATGACTTTCTCTTTTTGTTTGGATAAGGCTAGTAAATTCTGTGAGTGATTGAGGCGCTCGCACTTGAAGTTTCCATATGTGTGCCGGTTTTCCATGTCTGTCAATGGAGCGTGACTCACACAGAAGGTGTTTATGAGTCAAACCTACGTAGGCCCCTGCAAACAGGTTTATGACTCTCGAGGAGTCTGGCAGAGAGTCTACGTTACAATAAAAGAATGCATCTCCGGTGGAAAGGAAGGAAATATCTGAACAATGAGCATCACGCTCAAACACACCTGGTCAAAATCCCAGGTCAAATGATGACATTTTCTGCTAGTGTGTGCAATATATCACTTGCTGGAAATTAGTGAAACAGATTTTTGTCACCCTGCAGCTGACCCAGTGGCGGCAGTTTGAAGAGGATCAGAACAACCCGAGTCAGATGGCCAAATATTTCAGCAGCCCCAGTAAGAGCCAAACGTCTGTGTACAGCCAGGATGAGATCTACTACCTGCTGGGGGAAAACAGCTCCATGAAAAAACTCCTTAATGAGGTACTGTATTGTTTTATTTTTTACAAAATCCATTCAGTAAAAAAAAAACATGAAAAGAATTCAAATTGAATTTTGATTTACTGTCATCCCTTTTTTCCTAATATTAGTCTTGGTGGCATTTGCACTGTATTGTTATTCAGCTGGTTAATAAAATGCATGCTACTTTATACAGTAATGAAGATGCTGTGTGGTGGCATTGCAACACCACACAGCATCTTCATTACTTTATACAGTAATGAAGATGCTGTGTGGTGTTGCAATGGATTCAACCCAGAGTAGAACTCACATTAGCAACAGTTAAGAACAGTTCATTGTGGGGCTCCAGGGGGGTGATGGAGGTGAGTGGGAATGAGGGAAGCTGAGGTGAGCAGCAGGCTGGAGAATGAGTGACAAGCAGGCACATGACTGCTGGTCACAGCTGAGTCACTAATAGCTTCACAGTTGCACAAAGAAGTGCAGACTGTTTTGGTTTTTATAGAATCTGATTGGAGTAAACGATTTATTTTTGGCCATTTTTTATACAACACATGTAGGATAAAGTGGTTTTGATGAAATGTCATGATTTTATTGGTTACATTGTTGGTGACATGACACACATGATTAGTTCAAGGTTGCAAATTTGAAAGATTCTTTAAAATGTAAAGAATTTAAAGAGCAGGCAGAGCAGGGAAATGACTGCTGGTCGCACTTGAGTCACTAATGGCTTCACAGCTGTGTCAAGGCTTTTTTTTTTACATTAGACATTTAGAATTAAGTAATTTTGATGAAATATGAGCTCAGAATTACTTACATTTTCAATGACTCGCCCCACATGGTAAGTTCAAGGTAGCTCAAGGTGCAAATTTTAAAGATTCTTCAAATTTAAAGAATCTAAAGAGCAGGCAGGGCAGAGAAATGACTGTTGATCACAGATTTTTATTTTTTATTTTTATTTTTTACAGATTCTGGTTAGAGAAAGCAGTTTATTTTTTTTGCAACTGTTCATCAACTCATGTAGAATAAAGTAATTTTAATGAACTGTCATAATTATAAGCTTATTATTGGTTACATTTTTGGATGAATGACACCTGTGATTAGTTCAAAGACTGCCAGAAAGTTGCAAATCTAAAGATTCTTTCTGTTTTTACACTTGCTGCCTCTGATAAATGCTGTAATTTTGGTGATTTTTATTTCAAAGATAACATGCCTTTCTAACCAGTTGAGGTTCAGAGGCTTGATGGAATAACATTATTAATTAAGTAAGCAATGTTGTGACTATAAAAGACGTTTAGAGGAAACAGGACAGATTTAGTTTCACATCTAAATGGCACCAGCTGTTTAACAATGTGTTAACAAGTTTCTCTCACTGCCTGTCCTGCTTATATTGATTCAAAATGAGAGAAGCCAGATACATTTTGTCTCTATGTCTCAAAATGTTTACACTTTTGTTTGTCGATTACAATCTTTCAGAAGAATGCAGTGATCGACAGTCTTCAGGAGCAGGTGAACAATGCCAAGGATAAACTCCTGCGACTCATGTCAGCGAGCCAGCCCTCCGAGGACCAGGACATGGACTCCTCGGCCACAAACCTCAACTCCTCCTCCACTCAGACCACTGAGCTTCCGTCTGAAGGCCCCTCTTCTTCCTCTCTGTCTCAGAGAGACTCTAAATCCGGACTCTCACCCCCTCACCTCTCCCCTTACCTCCCTGCTGCTCCTGTTTCATTATCTGTGGTTTCACCTTCCTCTGAGCCTCCCTCTGCTCCAAACTCCACCGCCCCTATTTCTGTTTCCTCCCCTCTCCCTGTTGAAGTTTGCTTGAGCGAAACCCAGAGAGATGTCGCCGCTACTGGCCCTTCAGTCAGAGACACAGCTGCGTCCAGAACGGGGGAAGATCTCAAACAGTCCCTCCCGTTCACTGGTTTACTCAGGACAGCAGAGGAGACGGTGCACTTTGTCACTTCTCTACAATCCCGGAGAGGGCCGAACCCCTTTGAGGTCAACAGTCAGAGTGGCCTAACAGTTCAGCTGGGACCAAACACGAGGCCGACTGGTTTTATTAGCAGCGAACAGTTGCAGGAGATCCTCCAGGAGCTCAGCGTGGATGCAGTCATGGAAACCACACTTCGATCCCCCGGTCAAACACCCAGGACACCACTGACTAAAACATCCGCACTCTCCCCTCTCTCCTTACGGACACCTTCCTCCCCTCATCCACCTGTTCTCTTCCGCTACCCCAGCATCTCCCCCTACGCCATGAGAAAACGCCGGCCGCCCTTCCACTCCCCCAGAAGAGGCTTGTCCCCTCCCTGCTTCTACACAGGATCAGAGATTCCAACTTGTGGGAAGACGAGAGACAACTGTAAACACCAGAACAACCCAGGGAAGCTCCCTGACGGCATCACTGCGGATGACACCCTTCTGCAGGTTTACGGCAGCGACCTCGATGTGGACAAGGAGGAGGAGGATACAGAAGGGCATGGAGTTGGAAAGAAATGTCGAAGATGCATTTCAAGGTCTCACAGATGTGCAGTCTTAGAGCAACATGAAGTGGAAGTGGGTGGTGATAACGAGCAGCGCCATAAACGCATCAGAGACTCCTGCGGGTACTGGGACTCAGACTCAAGCAGCTCGACGGATTACTGCTACTACCACCGTCCTTACTGTGACTCTTGCCTTCAGCGAGGCTCGCTCATGAGCTCGGACAGCTCCTCAGACTCCTCCGACAGCGAGTACGATGACTATACGAGCCTCTACCGCTCCCCTCGGCCCGTGGTGTTCAAGGAAGACCTCAAACCCACCTTTGTATGAACACATTTAGTGCACTTTACGTATTTATCCATTTCCACCACTTGAATTTATGTCCTCATAAATGTTGTGCTTGAGATAATTTGATTGTAGCTTGTAACAGGAACGAGTTTTTGCATACTGTATGAAAAGATGGTCAGTCTTCTCCAATCCTGCATTATAGGACAGAATCATCCTTTTACTCATGAGACTATTTTTGTATCTCGAAAGCACACAGCGCTGTTTATTTTTTAATATTTCTTATGGCATTATTTTGTACATTTTCTACTCGCAGATGAAAATCCTTGACATTTAGAAAAGTGCTTTTTGGAGCAACTTAATTTCAAAAATGGGATGACAGTAGCACCTAAATTAAAAATAAGTAGCAAGTAAAAACACAGAGATGCAAAATCAAAGGTTTTCACAGAATAGTAGAAATGTACGCTCTGTTAGCTGTATTTATTTAGATATTTATTTGTTGATGTTTTGGTGTACTTTATGGTTCTTTTTTTTTTAACTGTTTTACATTATTATACTTTAAACTGATGTGATGCCATTTTGTTGCAGAATCTAAGTTTGCTTTGATTCACTGATCTCCTGAATAGCCCTTATGGATCTATCTAGTTACTTTTCTCTGTTTACTTATGTTCTCAGTATTATTGTCCTGCCTTGTTTCAGAGTATTTAATATGCAAAAGTAGCAGTTAGCTGGAGTGTTTGCCTCGTGTGTGTGAGTGTGTTTGTGTGAGAGAGAGACCTGCTGACCTCTGGCTTCTAAATCCTTACTCAGGACAGCGAAAGAAACTCCACACCACTCATTCTGCATCTTTTCCTGCTTTACTGTAGATGAGCCTCCTCAGCACGAACAGCCAAACAGAAAGTGTCGAAAACAGTGGCTGGATGCAAACTCAAATTAACCTGCTCAGGGGCCACGGTGCAAAAACGAGCCCCTGTTAAGGCCCACCTTCACATTTCCTGGTGCCAGACCCCATAGGACACCCTGAGAGGTCCTCTTGTCCATGCCCGATGGTTCAGAGCATTTTTGACCACATAAGGGGGACCAACACCTTAGGCAGGTGGTCATAATGTTATGCCTGATCGGTGTATGTGTTAAAGGCTTTCTGCTATTTAAGTTGGACTACATACGACTGATCCTCAAGATTGGGTAAAAATGCAAGAACTACCTTAGAACCTTTAGCATTTCAGTTTTAAATTGTGCTTTACTGGTTCCTAACAAATGTGTTATTAAGCAAGCATATTACCAAAAAGAAACCGCATGCTTGAACCACACAAGTATTAGAGGATCTGACATTTGTTTGCTGACCTTCATTTGACTTGTAGTGGTAAAAGCAATATTTTAAGAACTCCAGCCTCCATATCATGTGACTTTACTCATCAGCAAAATGGTTCATGAAGACAGATTCAGGAGTTTCCATAATATTCCTGCAGCACAGACAGAACCTTTCGTCCATCTTATTTCAGATTTCTCTTTCCTAACTTGCCCTTCACTCTCACTCCCTTCCACTATCTGTATTTTTTCCCTCAGCTAATGGGAAAATGTATGTTTGCCGGGGGAGGTGTTGCTATGAAGGGAAAAAAACAGTGTCTTGCATTACTTCTGCTCAGCTGCCTGCTTTTGAGACGCTGCTGCTTTTCTATTCTGCATATGAACCATTGAAGGGCAGCCTGGGAGAAATTCCCTTTGATATGGAGCATTACAAAGTATAAATAAACCACACAAAAGACGGACCAGCAGCCCACCTATCACTGTGAAGGAGGAAAGACTTTCCTGCCAAGCTAAGATAACTGACCTGCATTCTGTGTCAGATGAGGAACACTGGCATACTAAGGAATAAAAAAACTGTTGGCAAGCAATCATATATATTTATTTTATATATTTGTTTCCCTAAATAACCTAATGCACATTATAAAATGAGTTACACAGCAGTGACATTCACATTGGTGCATGTGAGGTAGACCTCAAGTGATTTTAGGTCACCAGAGAGGCATAAAATGTACCACTGAATAATAAATTACCTTTTGTTAAGGGTTTATCATTCGCAACTTATTGCTTTATTTATGGTTCATGCCTTATTGGTTAGTTAAAACCTGTAAATAATATTAATTTCTGCATTGCCAGACTTGAAAATCCATTTTACTGATTGGTTTAACAGTTTATTGAAGGCTTGCCATGTAAACACTCATAAAAGCATTATTACCAAATATTAAAAAAGAAAAACACCAGTGCTACACCCATAAAATGGAATTAGTCATAAATAGAACATGCAGTGTGAAAACAAAACAAAACTTTCAGCCATAACATAACCTGCAGTAGCAAAGCATATGTGCAATATACATAATTCAAAGAATTGAGGTTGTGTGGGACTGACTTTTAGGAATAAAGCTTTATTTATTGCATCTTTTACACACATAGTGCAGCTTAAAGTGCTTTGCAAATTGAAAAAGAGAATGTACATGTAAATAAATACCATAAATAGCAAATATTAGGAATAGGAATCAACTGCTAAAGGAATTTTTCAGAGGTTCAAGGTTTAAGGTTCAGCTTTATTCACCAATGCACAATGAAATGCTCTCTGCAATCCGTGCTACTAACTAAAAATAAAATGTACATATAATTCAGATATATTAAATAAAAATGGAAATGGTAATAAATAGAACATGTAGTGTAAAACATAATTTACAGCAACAGTAGCCAGTGATGTGGGCAATATGTATTTATAGAAGAATGAAGGTAGTGTGAGACTGAATTTTAAAGATAAAACTTTATTTATGGCATTTTTCACACACATGCAGCTTAAAGTGCTGTACAAATTGAGAAAGACCATCTATATGACAGTTAAAATGATAAATATTTAAGATGAGGTTAAGGCAGATAAGGATGACAAATGAACCTGGATGAAGAGTTGCAGTGACAGGTCAGCCATGCACACGATCAGAATTACTAAGCAGTATAATTACATGGATGTGCCAGAGGGATGCGTTAAGTGAAAAGTGTTGGAGTGAGGTGGAGGATTGGCTTTTGTAACTAACATAGCAACAGTGCTGCATGACCACCGGTGCTCTGTGACAGCTGGGTCCATTTGAACTGACAGTCTGCTGCCGGAGCTCCATTGGTGGACAATCTCATCAATCCCGGGAGCGGATCCGCCCCGTGTCCCTGTCGCGGCGTGGGGAAAAGCCTTTGAAGTCTCGGAGGCGGTGCCGAGCAAATTATGCCATGTGGTGCTCCGGAGCGGCGCTCCGATTGGCCCCGCGGGAACCCGGTTAACGCCCATTTCTGAAGGATACCCGCTCCAATTGGCTAATTCGGCCACCCCAGATTCGCCGTTTGCGCGTTCACAGTTGTCCTATTCTGCGCCGCGGCTTGCGTCAGCAACGTGAACCGGTTTGGATGAGGACGCAGCGATCCTTGGGAGCCTTTACGCAAACGGCGCACCTCGTATGCGCAGCGACAAAGACTGCGAGCCCGAAACCTATGGGGAAGGAATAAAAAAAAGAAAAAAAGAAAAAGGAATCCAGTATCGTCGCAATCTGTACCTAAAGACCATCATTTTGAGAGGAGCTCGCTGCCCCCGGACCTCGCTGAAGACGCCGAAATCTGACAGCGGCGTGGCCGGGTTTGTGTGTCAGCGTTCGGCCAGTGAATTCGCTGTACGAGACTGTGGCAACTGGCAGATTTTCCGTTGGACGGTCTGTAGGCTAGGGTATAGCGAGGGAGCCGCCATGGCAGTCGGATCATTGAGCCTCCACATCGGGATATGAAGAGGAGCTGCATGCGTCCCGATTCATCCAGAAAACGCCGCATTTACCAGTGATCCGCGCCGGATCAATATCTGAACTCTTTGTGAAATTGATTCCGCGTCCAGAAAAGAAAATCGCGATTTTTTTTGGTTTTAAACCGAAGGGGGCCACAGGGAGAGGCCAGATTCATGACTATTTTAGTCGGAGACGTGTCTTCAAAGGCCCGCTGAAAGAAAACCTGGAATACACGGAAGAAACGATGCTCTGATCGGCCGTCTGGTGGGAAAGAAAAGGGCAGTTTATTAGGTGATACGAAGCAGTGTGAAGGATCGTGGGATAAAGGGGGGCTCTCTTTCTGCCTGTCCTTCCCCGTGAATTACACTCATATTCATTTACTGTCATCCTTTTTGGATGAGAAGGTTCGGCGAGTCGATCTGCCCTGCCGTTTAAGCGAGTCACCGTCTCGGAGTCGAGAGAATCTGAAAAAGGGGATCGGATCATGTCGGGTCGGCCCAGGACCACATCCTTCGCGGAGAGCTGCAAACCAGTGCCGCAGCCCTCCGCTTTCGGCAGCATGAAAGTCAGCAGTAAGTACACCCCCATGTAATTCTAGAGCACCCTTTTTCTGCATGCACCAAGGCCCAGCGTGGGGCTGCATATGTCTGCTCACTCAACCGGGCTGGAAATGTGTCAAGCTAGCACCGCTGTTAGCTTCCCCCAGTAGCCTAGCCCTGTCATGTATCTGTGTCACAAACGGTGCCGTGAGCGCACCACCGCTGCGCTCTGACGCGCCG
>OMNN01097697.1:0-16468 GCA_900302755.1 Chromis chromis
GCTCTGGGGACATAGGGGCTGTGGGGACATAGGGGCTGTGGGAACATAGGGAAGTGGGAACATAAGGACGTGGGAACATAGGGGCTGTGGGACCATAGGGGCTGTGGGAACATAGGGGCTGTGGGAACATAAGGACGTGGGAACATAGAGACGTAGGAACATAGGGCTCTGGGAACATAGAGGCTGTGGGAACATAGGGCTTTAGGAACATAGGCACGCTCCCCTTTCCTTATATGTTTGCACTTTTCCACCTAATCTTTGCCCTAGATTATGACCAATCCAGTTGGTTTTACTGCTTATATAGCTATAAGGGGCCAATTCATGTCATCTAATGCAGTTTTCCAGTTACCATCGTGACTGCCCCCTTAGGCTGTAAACTGCAGATACTTCTTTGGTCGCAATTATTCAGTTACAAGAAATGTTCTCATAAAGTCTCATAAAGACACACTTTTTGCTGTTACCAGAGACATAAAGTTGTTTGTATTTGCATGTAATGACTGTTTGGTCCAGATAAAAGCAGCTGGAGATGTATATAAACTTGGCGATAGAGTTTTAACACCTGTGACCTGATTAAACAATATGTCGTGAACGCAGCACATTTAAAGTCACGTCCACTTCTTTCTCGCAGGTCTTAAGAGATGAGCAGTTCAGAGGAAGTGTCATGGATCTCCTGGTTCTGTGGACTGAGGGGGAATGAATTTTTCTGTGAGGTGAGTTGTCTCAGTCTCACCTGGATGTGTATATGGATGGTTGTTATCCAGCAGTGATGCTACAAAAATTCAAATAGAAGTTGGATTTATTTTCACTACACACACAGTCGGAGCTATCCCTGATCCAGGACAGTATACCATGTATGATGGCCTAGATATTTCCCAGACTACATGTCTGTGAAGGTTCTCAGTCATCCAGGTCATGGTTATCCTCGTAGTTTCAATCGTATCATCTGGACTTGGTTGAGTTTGTTGAAGACGTTCCACCTTCATCCAAGAGGCTTCATTAGTTCTAAACTGACTGGTTGGGAGTTCCAGATTTTATACTCTTCAGGATCCATTAACACTATTGAAGCTTTTGTCTGCTGGGTGAGTGTTGCCCCTCACCTCATTATACGAGTCGTTAAGTCATTCCCTCTCACAATGGGGTTTGTTAGGGCCTTTCACACCTGGCCACAAAGGTCCCTAACAAATCCCATTGTGAGAGGGAATGACCTAACCAGGTGTGAATGGTGCCAATGAGGGTCGTTAGGTCCTTCCCTTTCACAATGGGGTTCATTAGGGCCTTTCACACCTGGCCACAAAGGGCCCTAACGAACCCCATTGTGAGAGGGACCTAACCAGGTATGACCAGGTGTGAACGGTGCCAATGAGGGTCATTAGGTCCTTCCCTGTCACATTGGGGTTCGTTAGGGCCCTTTGTGGCCAGCTGTTCAGAAACCTGTTCAGAAACCTTTCTCACCTGGCCACAAAGGGCCCTAACGAACCCCATTGTGAGAAGGAATTACCTAACGACTCGCATAATGAGGGAGGGGCAACACTCACCCATCAGACTGGAGCTTCAATAGTGTTAATGGATCCTGAAGAGTATAAAATCTGGAACTCCCAACCAGTCAGTTTAGAACTGATGAAGCCTCTTGGATGAAGGTGGAACGTCTTGGAGCTAACTCAACCAAGTCCAGATGCTACGATTGAAACTACGAGGATTCCCAGAGTACACATCTTCCATTTATAGATCTGCTTGTGAAATGTGTTACAGGAACAGTGTTGTAAATATGAACTTGTTGGAAGGTAGGGTGTTTAGAAAAACGTCAGGCATCTATAGCTAAGAAAAAACACAATTTAATCAGGTGAGGGTGAGAATTATCTCTACCATTAAGGTTAATACAAACCATGTGAAGTAAAAGTTGTTGTAGGAGATTTTTCTGAGCTTGTGAGTTTCTAAAGAGATTTGTTTACCATTTGGTGAGTGTGTCTGTCAGCATATCTTCTGTAAAGTGTTCCTGGAGTGTGAGAAATATTATACCAAACACCAAATATTGTCGGATAAGCTTACGTATAAACACTACTCACAATCCCATATATTTATTTAAAGCTTTACTGGTCACTTTAGCACTTCCTCTCGGTTATTCTGGCCGCGAATAATCAGATTTCTTACCTGGTTTCTTTAACTACAGGTGGATGAAGACTACATTCAGGACAAGTTCAACCTGACGGGGCTCAATGAGCAGGTTCCCCACTACCGCCAGGCCCTGGACATGATCCTGGACCTTGAACCAGGTCTGTATGTTACCCTGATGCCTCCACACTTATAGTTTTCTAAGAGCTAGTAAGCATTACTCAAAAATATCCAGTAGTTTTCAGTAAATGTTTATCTCTACCGGCTAACATGCGCAACAGAGATCAGGAAGTAGGATTAAATGAGCGGTGGGTGTTTCACGACACTGACATCTGCTCAGCTTTTAATCTTTCATAAACCTTTTGTTTTGTTTTGTGTTGATCTGGTTTCACTTTAACTCCCAGCAGTGCAGCTTTCTCATTTCTAAATCATTATAGACTTTCACAGGATCTTTGAACCCAGTTATTTCCACTCAGACATCACCTTCTCTTTGTTTATGCACCTTCATATCCATAGATGTAGCACACTCAGATCCCTATTGTGTGTCCCTCGCTCTGTTGTTACTCCTGGTATTTCCTCTCCCTTTGATAATCTTTCTCAGCATGTCTCTTTTAACTGTCAAAAACCAGAAATGTGAGAAGTCTGTGTTCCTTCTTTGGTGTCTGTTTTCAGATGAGGAGCTGGAGGACAATCCCAACCAGAGCGATCTGATCGAGCAGGCGGCTGAGATGCTGTACGGCCTCATCCACGCACGCTACATCCTCACTAACCGAGGCATTGCACAGATGGTAGGTGCCTTAAAAACACAGTTCAGGTTGAATCATTTGGGGGAAATATCTAATTGTGAAAGCTTTAGTTCAGTATTTATTGTGGAATAGATTAAAACTTAATGGATCATTACCACACGAGACACTCAAATTGTTGAGGTTGTGCTTTTAAAATCTTCTTCTTCTTCATATCCAGTTATAATATTTACAAAAACTTTACAAACCTCTGTAAGTAAATGTCCAATATTGTACTTGTACACACTGTCATCTCACTTATGTTAAATTCTTAGGTGTATTTTTGTCATTTTAACAGGATAGTTAAAGGGATGTAAACTGCTGGAGAGTCGCACTGCAACACTTCCAAGTTGCCCTTTAAATGAAAATCGATTGCCTTTCATTGTTATATTGATTCTTTATTATCCTGATTTATTCCTTTGTAGCTGGAGAAGTATCAGCAGGGAGATTTTGGCTATTGCCCCCGAGTCTATTGTGAGAATCAGCCAATGCTTCCTATTGGTGAGTAGAATAACGTCATCCAAAACACAATAAATCAATGTTATAAAAAACTTTTGTCAGGTGTTATTTTCTGCCGTTTACAAGGTAAACGGCAGAAAATGTTATTTACATTTTGCGGTTTTATGTAACAGGAGTAACTATTAGCTAAATGGTAGCAACATACGAGGGGTGATTGATAAGTTTTGAGCCTGACCAAGAAAACAAGACTTGTTAATCAAAATGTTTAGTCCTCTGAGAGAGCAACATGTCACAATAGTTTGAGTTCAATCTGGACTTATTGTGGGCATTAATGCCTGTACAATACCTGAGTCAAGTAGGGTAGGGTACCGTCTCTACCGTATTTTTCAGACTATAAGGGATACCAGATTATAAGGCGCATTAAGCGAAACAAAACAGTCAGGTAAGTCAAACTTTATTCAACTTATTCACAATAACTCTCAACATTGTTCAGTTGTAACACATAAAATACAAAACAATACTCCCACATTTTGAAATCCGCTTCGTAAGCTTGTCTCTTAACAGGTGCCATTTTGGGGTCCTTATACACACACCATAATATTATGTTGAAGCACAGTACGTATTACTCCGCGAGGCTCCTGACTACGGTAGCCGTAATGCTCCGACAATCCATCAAGCGGTGCGGCTTCGTAGCTTACCAAAGTCGTACTAAAACGTTTTGACAGATTTTTGAGCGCCGTGTACCACATAAAATCGGTTCGAGGTCAGTAAGCACAACCAGAATTAATACATAAGGCGCACTGGATTATAAGGCGCACTGTCGATTTTTGAGAAAATTAAAGGATTTTAAGTGCGCCTTATAGTCTGAAAAATACGGTAGGTCATTCAAGCAAAAGGAACCGAGTTGGTGACCGTGCTGTGATACAGTACATGTCCTGAAAGGGCATGTCTCCCAAGGAAATCCATGAAGACATGGTTAACACATTAGGAAATGATGCTCCACCTTATGCCACAGTGAAACGATGGACAGCCGACTTGGTTCATTTAGCTTGACTGACCTACCCTACCCTACTGGACTCAGGTATTGTCCAGGCATTAATGCCCACAAGGAGTCCAGATTAAACTCAAACTATTGTGACATGTTGCTCTCTCAGAGTACTAAACATTTTGATTAACAAGTCTTGTTTTCTTGGTCAGGCTCAAAACTTATTGCCCCTCGTAGTAGGATTAGTGTAAAAGCAGTTTGTAAAACCACTATAACTGGTTGACTGTGACAACGCTTAGTCTTTTCCAAGTCATCTGTTTCTGATGAAATCTAAATTTACATTGATGTAATGACAATGTTGATACAGACAGAAGTGTTTGCACAACACCAGCAATGTTTGCGCTGTCTCACTCTCAGGTTTTGTAGATTTAATCTAACCTAGTTTCCTCCTTCATTTTGTTCTTTGCACTTATGTTCTTCCTCCACAGGCCTGTCAGACATCCCAGGAGAGGCCATGGTGAAGCTGTACTGCCCCAAATGTATGGATGTCTACACACCCAAGTCCTCCAGGCACCACCACACAGATGGAGCCTACTTTGGCACTGGCTTCCCCCACATGCTCTTCATGGTTCACCCGGAGTACAGGCCCAAGAGGCCCGCCAACCAGTTTGTCCCGAGGTTAGTGTGGTTGATCCAGCAGAGGTGTTTGACCAGGGATGTCACTAAACCAGAAAGTTTGTAGTCTGTACCAAATACCACAGCAATTATACAGTTCTTGGTACCAATTTTGAAACCACAGCAAAAAATACACCAACAAAATTAATGTAGTTCAACATTAGCCCTTGGGACTGAGTTTTCAAGTAATAAAAAAGACAGTACTGGTTTAAAAAGTAAAAAAAGTCTGCCAGAAACCCAGTTCCCAACTGCCTGGTGTATGGGAAAAAAAGAATTGAAATAATAAATAGACTGGAAACAAACAATACTGTTATAAAACTCTCTCATCCAGTTTGTTTGTGAGGACTGTTCCGTTCCTCTGGAAAGCTTCATATAAAGTTGGTTGACTCTTTTCTTCTACTTTGCTCAACATCTTCCTCGTGCTGATGCTGTAAAAGACTAATAGGAAAACTACAGAGGCTGCTGCACACACATAGCACTGTGTTGACATGAGCTGTTGCTACGTTAGCCTACTCTAGCTAAGGCTTTGTTAGTGTTACGGATGCAGCTGTCACAAACGCTAACATTTCAGGATGCAAACGTTGTGACAACATGTTGTTAATGTCAAGTAACAACTGAAACTCCCTCTCCAAACATGACACTGTTTGCATTCTGACTTGGTCGTCTATTTAGGGGCAGTGGTGGCCTAGTGGTTTGTGAAGCGAACTTGTAACTGGTGGGTCGCCAGTTCGAGCCCCCAGACTGGCAAGAGGTTGAGGTGGGAAAGTGAGACCTCTTGTCCCAGTCACCACCACTGTTGGGCCCTTGAGCAAGGCCCTTAACCCCTGACTGCTCCCCGGGCGCTGCACTGCGGCAGCCCACTGCTCCTAGTATGTATAGTTAAGGTTAACTTGGATGGGTCAATGCAGAGAAGGAATTTCCCAAAGGGGATCAATAATGGTTAGATTTGATTAACTTGTCCTTTATGTTGGACTCAAACACTAAAGCTGCGTTTCAAACTGCATACGTTTTGTTTATACTGTAGCTTCCCTCACAAAGTGCGCACAGTTTTATACAGTTGGGTCTTCCTCATAATATTGAGCCTTAAACTTTGACCACTGCAGCCTGTAGTGTGAAATAAGCTGTCATCTGCCTGTGGGCTGTCAGTGGCTTAACTGTGACTTATGTGACGTAACAGTACAGAGGATTGTGGGTCAGAATGAGCAAAAAAGCAGGCTGGTTTGCTCACTGCAAAATCCCACCAGATGTAGTCGGACATCCTGCATCCATGTATTGGGACATACTAAAAGCTTTACTGTATAATATATAGTAGTATGGATAATAAAACGCATCCTAAATATCTCCATACGCGATTTTTGAGGTGTGTTTTTCCACATGTTGCAGTGGACCTAATGTTCCGCCTGCATTTACTGGCAGCTTTTTGGAGAAATCCTAATCCCCAGCCTTCTGCTTATGACAGCTGCAGCAGTTTTGGTACCATAGATAATAATTGCATTACAATAATAATCACATTTTCAGAATTTTGTCATCAACTTGGTGCCAAAGTATCAGTTTTGGTGACATCCCTGTGCCGGAGCTTTTGTCTTCTATGCCCCCTTGCGGATGCTTATTTTTGCACCCACAGTAGAACACCAATATAAAAACAGTGGCAGGTAGCCATCAACCCCGCTACCCTTTTCACTCATGGTAGCAAAAATAAAACCCCGAACTCCCATAATGCATTGTTAATGCATAATACAATGTTCGTGGTGTTGCCTGTGTACTTTACTTTTGCGAGGCAGTTCTTGCATATGGCATAGTCTTTGTCCAGCTTGCTTGTTCCCTCCATGTTGCCAAAGCCGAATAGGTCCACACTTTGGACTTAAACATGGATGGGGCGTCTCTTACAGTAGCGTTGCTGTCCTCCATTATACCTGTACAAACTCTTCTTCAGCCAATTCATTTCTGCTTAAGTCTCCTTCATTCATGTGATAAACGCCACCGTGTGGAGTCATCAAGTAATGACGCTGGGGAAATGGCAGCTGGCAGGGTTTAGAGCGCCTTATTATATTAATTAAAGTATCCATATTTGGCGCCAGCGTATCGATACTCATATTGCACGAGGAGTGACGACGATATATCGCTGTTTCGATATTTTGTCCCACCCCTACTCACAAATCCATTTACATCCCTCGTGTACAATGGCGTTGACAGGCTTAACTAGCATCATGTTATCTTGTTTGACAACAGTTGGGATTTAATAAATGCTCATTCATACCTAAAAGTCCTGCAGTCCAGATTTAACTTCGGCCAAATGGTAGATCTTAAGCATCTGTTGCCTTTATTCTAACCACAATTTTTTGATTCCATACAAACCCAGTTCATTAATTTTCCTCTCATCAGTGTTATTGTGTCTTTTTCTTTGTCACATCCACATTATTTTCTTGCGCGTCTTTTCAATCTGTTAAAGATCACACGTCAATGTTCTCTCCCTAAAAGCAAACAGACGACTAAACACTGTGCAAACGGCTTCATTTATGTCATGTTTGTGTTGCATTTTGCTGACTTTATTTGAAGTCTTTGTGCTGCTCTGGACTTTTTTATCTGCAACACGATTGTTTCTTTGAATATTGACTGTCGCCACCTTTTCGCTCCAGGCTGTACGGCTTCAAGATCCACCCCATGGCCTACCAGCTGCAGCTGCAAGCCGCCTCCAGCTTCAAGAGCCCCGTCAAGGCCATCCGCTAGAGCGTCCAGAACTGAGGAGGAAGATGAGGAGGAAGAAGATACCTAGAGAGAGAAGGCAGAAAAGAATTATTGGACGGAGAGGGGTCACCTGCATTTTACAAAGCTCTTCAGATGCCCCCTCCCCACCCTGAAGACTGTATTATTTTGGTTTAGATTAGGGCAAATGAAAAAGATTTTTGAGTGTGAGCGAGACATAAAGAACGCACAGCCATGATCTTAATTACAAACACACACACACACACACACACACACATAAATGCAGCCACACACTTGGTTTTCCATGCACGTACCTTACCAAACTCATCCGTGCCAAAAACAGAAGGCGAGGTAACAGGAACAATACAGGAGCTCACATAACGAGCACACCGATGAGAGAATTACGTTGTCGGTGGGTGACGCTACAGTTTGATTTTTTTTTTCCCCGCAGAAAGAGTTTTACGTTCAGAGCTGGCAGACGGAAAGCTGAAGAAAAAAAAAACCCAGCTCTGTGTTTGTTCTGTATTTGGCACAGTTTGGTAAACGGTGGTGGTAAAAACCCTCCCTGTTAGCCCCCCTCCTCCCCGATGCATGTACACTCAGGCTGGCACTCGCAGAGACAGTTTGGACGCCGGTGGCTGGTGTTTTTCCTGTATCGCGCGTTTGTAAAATTTGGTTTGTCTGATGTTTTGTGGTGATGTCGCACAAAGCATTTTGTTAAATTTGCCTTAAGGTACAGAGAAACACCCGGATTGTTTTGCTTTTCACGAGTTTCTTTTTTTCTTTCTGCTTTTAGAGGAGGTAGAGTAGAAGTAGGTCAAACTTGTGTTGATTTCTGAATCGTCAAACAATTGTAACGAGCCCGTGTCATTTCTCCAGCTGTCTGTGCGCGTGTCAAACAACAGTCTGTACTGGTACCTTCCTACGTGAGAATATATCCTGCGCTACGTTTTTCCGAGAGGTTTCCCCTCCTGCAGCAGCAGGTTTGTACTGTCACCCACCTTCCCTCCTAGCTTCATCTCCGCTACAGCAGTAGGTTGACACTTGGGTGGGATGTACTCAGTCACTTTCTGGCAGAGAGTAAGATGAGAAAATCGATACCACTAAATGTCTGTGCGGTAAATATAAAGCTACAGCTGGCATCCATTAGCTCAGACTGTAAACAGTTGGCCTGGCTCTGTCCTGCAGTCTGAACGCCTTCCAACCAGCACCTCTAAAGCTCACTAAGTAATTACGTTGAGTTAGCTTAATGCTACCAGAAACAGCAACACAGTACTTCTATACATGGCCATTTATATGTGTCTTTTTTGGGGGTGTACAACAAGATGATAACTTGTGAGCTGTATGGATGCTGGCAGACTTGTACAAAAACAACAATTTGTAATTTTTAAGAGTGTTATGAGCCGTTGGAACCAATGTTGCACCATATTCTGTGACCACAGGGGGCGCTGTTGCACAGATGTTACTTTAAATACAACTTTCCTAATAAGTAATGAAGTGTATGTCTTCGTTAAGTGTTGCAGTTGCAGTTTTGGATGATTTTTAATTCTGTTTAATTCAGCTGCACCTCTGCTAACCTGTTAAATTTAAGAAAAAGCTGCGTTCAGTAATGATCTGTTGCCTCCAAATGCATCTGTAAGGGATCAAAAGAAGCTTATTAGAATGAAGACCACACTTTTGGCTTCCTTTGTTTTTGTCTTGTGCACCTTTGGTCACACTTTATAATGGTAACAGAATATGTTGCAACACCGGTCCTTTAACACCTTAAACAGTTTTATTGGACATATTGTACGGATAAGAGGTGCTGGTAGGATCTGACGTTCATTTATAAACATGTAGCCTAACAATGCAGTTTTTTCTCAAACTTAACGGCACATAACACCCTGTTGAAATAGCCAGTTGTCATTTTTACACTGTTATTAAACTAGACGGAGCCCGAGTTGCTGTTTCCGGTCTTGTTGCTTAGCTAATCGCCTGCTCTCTGTAGCTTTGTATGAGAGCAGCAGGTTATCGGTTTTCTCATCTTAATCCAAAGTGAATATTTCCCCCAAAGTGTCCCGAACTACTCCTGTAAAGATCGAGTAGACTCAGAGAATTTAGACAATCTGAATCCTTGGGCTCACTCCACCACTGCACTGATCCTGCTGGTGTCTCTCCACAGCACAGTCTTTATTTATGTTCAGGTTCACAGACAGACAGACAGACAGACCACCAGCCGCTTGTTTTCGTTTCTCAAACAGTGGGGCAGACACTCGGCGCTCCCCTCCCTCTCCTCTTTACTTTTAGTGTGACTGCAGTAGACTTTTGCTTTTTTGGATTTCATGATACAAGAGAAGCGGTATTTATGTGTCCAGATTTTAACTAATGTTCGTCTGTGTTGTTGTTGTCGTTTTTCTGCTACTGTGGAAGGGTGAGCAGGATTCAGAATTCTCAATAAACTTCTATTTTCTTTTCATATTCTTCCGTCTTTTATTTGTACTCATCGCTGCAGTTCTGCCCTTCTGCCACACGGTGTCAGCAGAGAACTTAGCACTTGAGAAAGAGCTCATTTTCTCAAGGC
This sequence comes from Chromis chromis, assembly GCA_900302755.1. Lineage (NCBI taxonomy): Eukaryota > Metazoa > Chordata > Actinopteri > Pomacentridae > Chromis > Chromis chromis. Next base: position 10,274 of record OMNN01097697.1, read on the forward strand.
TGAATGTTTGTTTCTTTTGGATGAAAACAAAACAACGCGGAGTGACTAAAAAAACCACCAAACTGTATCTGCATTCTTTACATATGTGCGTGTTTTGGAGCTCGTAGGAGGATTTCCTGCGGTGGCTGTCTTGATGGTTGTCTGGCTTCTGGGTGTGGTTGCAGTGACATTTCACATGACTCTGAGTTAACAGCAATGGTGCGCAAACACACACAAAACAATTATACAGCAGTGACACGAAATCATAAGGTCCCAGTCATGCTTCTGCTATTATTTTTAAATTAAGTTTCGATGTTGTCTAGTCTTTTTGAGAACTGGGAAAGGTCAGAGTGGAAATTAGATATTAAAAATGCAGCTTTGATTTGAAAATATGTTGCACAGAGTCAGTTTAGGCGGCTGAGACGACACAAATCGCCTTGAGAAACACCATGGCTTCTTTACGTATGACTCATAGAAGGTGTTTTTCACTTCTGCACGGCAGCTGTCTTTGGCAAAATGACTGGCAGGGCTGAGTTGTCTTCATGTGGCCATACCCTGTCAGTTTTTCCAGAGGGAGAAGAGGAGGAGGAGGAGGTTCCTTCATGACTCAGGGTAACCTCAAACCACAGCCTGGGACCTGCCCTTCTTCTGTCCCTTTTCTTTCAGTACATCCCTAAACCTTGTGACGAGGAATCCCCTGTTATTTCTAGCTGCAGACCCTATTTCTCTAAAAGTCTACAGTATAGTACAGTTTGTTCCTTTCAAGGCAAGAACAGCAGCTCCGTGACTGTTTTCCAGAGCAATAATCTGCTTCATACTGATGCCATGTATTTCACAGTTCACCCTTTGCTTTCGCCACACCCAGAGGCAACATTGCACCATTTTCCTCTCAGAGGTTTTCTGGGATGCCACTCTCACACAGATACAACTATTAAGGAAATATGTCCGCCACAGACACTGAGACCACATGCAAAAACACGCTCCTAAAATACGAGTTGTTGATAGAAAAATCTGCCCTTCTAGAGGCTTTACTGTGCAGCTGCAGTGTGCTCAAGAATGTTACAAAATCTGGTAGAGAGTCAATCAAGGTCTGACTTGACAAGACAAGTTCAAATCGGATGGCAGCCAGATTGTAGAGCCCATAAAAAATGTACTCATCCGTCCTAGAGGTTTCAGTGTATTTCAGGAAGTAGATTTAATATGACTTTACTGTATAAAGTAAATGTATTACATATATAAAATACTAGTTTTCAGGTTTATTCAGGCCCAAAAGGTCAGTATTTAGAAGATGCACCTTCATTTACAGCCTTGATGGGTCCGTTAGCTTTGTTTTTGTGAGCGGTGCAGGTTTTCCAGTTCTTCTTTGTAAAATAGCTCAAACTGGTTGCCTGTGTGTGACAGCTCTGAGCCACTCCAGGAAATGACATTTGCTGTTTTTATCCTGTTGTAGCTCTGGCTTCGAGCTCAGTACCATTGTCTAGCAGGAAATAATAGCTGCTCCCTAGTTGCCAATTTTCCTCTTGTATTTTCCTCCATTGGCTTTCTTTGCCAAACCAGGCCTGTAGCAGTTGAACAATGTGGTCCAGACCAGGGAGATGGTGATCGACTTTGGGAGGAAGAGGACAGCTACACCTGGGTGAGGACATCGCCATGGTGGAGGAGTATAAGCACCTGGGTGTCGACACTGATGCTGTGTACAAGAAGGGGATAAGCCGCCTCTATTTTCTGAGGAAGCTGAGATCCTTCAACGTGTGCAGCAGGATGTTGAAGGTCTTTTACCAGTCAGCTGTGGCCAGTGCCCTCTACTTCACAGTGGTCTGCTGGGGGAGCAGCATCAGAACCAGTGATAAGAACAAGCTTAACAAACTTATCAGGAAAACCAGCTCTGTGATTGGCTGCAAACTGGACTGTTTTGAAACTGTGGTGGAAAGGAGGACCTTGAATAAACTGTTGTCCATCCTGGATAACCCTGACCACCCGCTTCACACCCTGCTGGACAGGAAATCTTTCTCAGCTCTCTGCCTTGTAGCATCCGTCTCTATTTACATTCATCTGGTCCTGTCAGTTGAAATACTCTGCACTCTCTCACATTATTGCACTATTTTGCTTAGAGTGTATATTACACCTATTATACATTTTATATTTTTTTCTTATAGTTTGTTTTTACTTACATATTTTTGCTTATTTATGTATGGTGGTGGTAACTTTACTATTTCTACTGTAATAACCAAATTTCCCCTCTGGATTAATAAAGTATTTCTATTTTATTCTATAACATCTTGAGGAACATGACAATCGCCCAAGATGTTGATTTGACCTCCAAACTTCCTAGAGCCCATTGTGATCAAGCATCAACAGGATGTAGTGGAACAAGTTGGATTGACAGAGGCCCCACTGCACAAGCCAGAGTACCCAAAGGATCCACTGCCAACGTCCTGGTACCAGACCCCATAGGACACCCTGAGAGGTCCTCTTGTCCATGCCCAATGGTTCAGAGCATCTTTCACCACATAAGGGGGACCAACACAATATTAGGCAGGTGGTGATCGGTGTAGTTGGAGTCAAGTCATCCTTATTTGCACCAATCAGTCACAACATTAAAACCACTGACAGTTGAAGAGAATAAAATTACAATAGAATGTTCTGTGGTTCTGTGGATGTTACTTGGACTCGTACCACCGATGTAAACATTGTTGCAGGAACGGCTTGAGGAAAATTACAGAAAGTACAAAGTCTTGACTTGGCCTCCATACTCCTAAGATCTCAGTCTAATCATGCATCTGTGGGATATGCTTGAACAGGCCAGGCTCCACTGTACAGTCCACAGGTTTCAAGGAATTTGCTGATAACGTCCTGGTACCAGACACCACCAGAGGTCCTGGGTCTCTGGTCCAGCAGGTCAGAGTTGTTCTGGTAGCATGTTGGGGATCTACACAATCTTAGGTCAGGTGGTTTTAATGTTGTTAAAACCACATAAGGTGACCCCAAAGTGCCCTCCATTTTAGACATACATTTGACATGGCAAATTCACCAGACTAAGTTCAATGATAAGGTCAAGACCTTAGAATATTATAGAGAGAAACCCAATGATTCCCGTTGGGAAAGCATTTGGTGACGGTGGATATGAAGACCAAAAGGAGACCTCCAGTAGAAGGAGGTTGAGGGGGATGGTGTTATCACTGTGGGCATGTTAGCGTGCTAATGTTTGTCTAATTCAAAGGCCTAACTCTTGCTTGGCTGCAGACTCTTATTGGAGGCAAACATAACACCACATTCAAAACAGAACTGCTGAAGCGTCCGATGATAACTAATCTCGGCAGATTTTAAAGCTCTATTCTTTTCCCCTTTTTTTAAAGATTTATTTTTGGGCTTTGTTATGCCTCTATTAGAGAGGACAGTGGATAGAGTTAGGGCGCAACGGTTTAGCCCCTGGGCTACTGATCAGAAGGTCAGAGGATTGAACCCCAATGCGGCCACTGTTACCGTGTTTCCACCAACCTGGTGCTAGTTGTCGTTCAGAGCTTTGTTGATTCAAACTCTGTTCCTCCTAAGAACCGGTTTGCGTTTCCACTGGCCAGGAGCCAAGTTGGAGCCACGCTATTACATCACCAGAAGCCATCTAAGCTTGTATCGATTACATAGTGGTTAAACAAACACAATAAGTTGATGATAATATCTATGTTTATCTTCATAAAAACAAACATCTTTATGAAAATAAACATCTAAAGATGTTTATAAGGTCCGCGGAGGTCGTCTGTTGCCCACCGCCGGCACTTCCGCATATCCACGACACAATTGTACCGGATTTCAGCGCAACAGTGTGTGTGTGCAAAACTTCTCTGTGTCCCGGGATTCATTCCAATACATCTGATCAGACCAGAGACGTCCTGGAGAAAAAGCACACATATTATCACTTATGAGTCCTTTTCCACCGCTGATCGCTGGTCAGCAGCACTTCTGTGTCCCTCTGCACAGCTGATCGCCGGTCACGATAGCCCCGCCCCCAGCTCCCGAAGCACTCGAGCTAGTTCTTAGTCAGGCACTAGCTCCGAACTAGAACTAGCACCAGGTCGGTGGAAACACGGTATGTTTGGGCCCTTGAGGAAGGCCCTTAACTCTTACTGCTCCAGGGGCGCTGTACCTTGGCTGCCCCTGCGCTCTGACCCCAACTGGGATATGCAAAAACACAATTTCACAAAATGCTGTAAAAAATATATTTCGTGACAATAAAGGTTTCTTCTTTCTTTCTAATAAGGAAGGAGAGAGTGGGAAAGGAAATGGCCAAGGTCAGACTCAAACCTGGCACATCCGCCACGCCTCTGCACAGGGGACACACAACTTAACCGCTAGGCTATCGGCACCCCAAGGCTCTGTTCTTTTATGACTTGATTACACTCCAGGTAACTTGGAGATAGGGTTGCATTCGCCGCCCTCACTTGTGCTAATCAGCCACCTTTTGTGAAGCTGCCCTGAGCTTTCCTTTGTCTCCATTGTTTTCCCTCAACACTGACTCACCCAAAGCTTCCAGACACAGTCGAGTTTACACAACAATCAAATGAAGCCGCGTGACTACATGCTGCTGATTTCACTTTATTTAATTATCTGACTTCTGCATGCAGCTGGATGCACTTATGTTGAATTAAATGTGTCCCCATAAAGAGGCTGAATACTTGCACACACATCTCTTTTATCATTTTAATTAACCTTTGTAGAAATCTATCTCCATTACATGTTTTATTCTTCAAAAAAACCCTGCTTGTGTTGCTCTTCTTTCCCACTGCTTGGATTTTCCTCCTGCCTTGTCGTTTTTTGTGACTGATGGAATCAGTTTGGCTGCTTTCTGCCACACGCCCTCTTCGCAAGTGACATGAGTTGAGAAACGCCGAGGATCTGTGGGCAAAACAATAGAGGCATTTCACCGGACCCAAACAGCCTCCCTCTCAGCAAAGCATTTCAAAACCATGACTCTGAAGATGCCATTTCATAACCGTCTCCCCCCTCCAGCAGGAAACCGAATCACGCTCCCCTCTGAAGTCAGATGCTGAGATAATTATTAAACTGCTCACACAGAAACAACCAAACACACACACCACCCGTAAACCTCTGTCACTGACTGATGTGGACAAACAAACTGTGAAAGCCTTGCTTCACCCCGGCAACTCGTCATCCAGTCAGTCATTCACTGGATGCTTTTGTCACTAACGCTGAGAGACAAACAGAAATGTTTGAGGACAAACTCTGGGCATGATGAGGCCTGTTTATGTGAATAATTTAACCAAGGTGTTTCCTTGAATTCACCCCGAGTGAAGTCGTTTCATCGCTGTATCTCATTATCAGGCTCAGAATGGGAGGAAGGACCAGCAGAAACCTCCCTTCCTCAGTTTAGTTTTGGAAACACAAAAGAGCAGCTTTTTTATTTTTGGACGATATACACTTAAAAAAGTAAAGTTAAAGGAAGCCGCGCAGCATTTAGTGATGAATCCGAGTCATTTCTTTGGAATACACGCAGCACAAACATGTCACTGTTACTATTAAAGCCACATTTGATCTTATTCACTATATACTTTCCATGCTGGGTTCCTTACGAGTCACCTCTCGGTTGCAAAGTCAATTAGGAGGGCTGTTTTTTTTAATTGTAAAAACTAAACGAAATTACGCAGAACTCCCGGATTTAGGCTCAAAGCATTAAAAGAAACTTGTATATGTCGCTTAAACATTTTTAACTTAAACGTCACGCATGATGTTTAAACTTCCCCACACTGTAAAGATAAAAGGTAAAGATGACCTTTACTGATTCCTCACCAGGGAAATTCACACATTACAGCAGTTAGCATGAGAAGAACCAAGACAAGAAATACAAAGATAGAATTATGTTAAAAATGACAGAGACGGTAAAGCCTATTATTATTTTAAATATTATTTTAAGACTATTTACACTATGCAGATCTTTCACATGTACAGATATATAATATAATACTATATATAATAGAATAGAATTGCACTGAAGTTACAAAGAGTAGATGTGAGTTATTATAATTATGTTATTGCAGATGCAAACACAGTATCAGTGTCCTGCAAACTCCAAAGGATATCACACTGTAAAAAAAAAAAAGTTTTTAACTGTAAATCTTCTGTTAATTTACAAATTTGCCTAATTTTGTTAAATTACAGATAACAACTTGAAAAATGTTAATTAGTCCTTTTACAACGTTTGAG